>DWLR01000939.1:0-20974 GCA_018246295.1 Papilio alexanor hazarajatica | reverse complement strand
TATATATATATATATATATATATATATATATACACACACACAATATAAAACTACCAAGCAGTAGTTAATTTAATAAAACCAGTACATCTAACTGAAGCTGAAGCCGATTAACGACCTTGGAGAAGAATACGAATCGAATACTTTACTCATCAAAAACATGCATACCTACATACCTGCGATAAATATTACCCTTCTGTCAGGCGGGCAAAAAGGGATACATAGAGAGGGTGTTTTTTTTTCACCGATGATACAAGGGTATGTTGATATAATAGCCACCACTGCTTCCTGGTTAGTATTGATAATCAACATCATTAGAGTCCAGTCGAGTCGATACTCATATAACGTCGTTTCCGTAAAAGCGTTGTTTTGATACATGGCTGGTCGGCATTAGTCACTACGATTGGATGCGCACACACTTGTGTACAATCAATATGGCACACCGACCCGGGTTTTACCCGTGTAATCGCCTCTACTACAATCGTCAAATTGATAAGTCATGTATGTCTTTATTAAGTTACAAATGCCTACATAATGCAAAGTTCGTCTTAAATTTCGATAATTTTGATTCTTTCAAAGTTTTATTTATTTATTTTATCCGAGGTTATTTAACATCATAGGCAATGCAATTATTTCTAAGAAATCAATGGCACACATCGCTTTAGATACTTTAAATTAACGGCACACTATTTATCAGCAAAAACTTTCTTAGTTGCGTACAAAGAAACTCATTAAAATACACAAGTCGTATATTCTTTATTGTAGTCAATCTTAATAATGTTGGGAAATTTTCCTTAAATAACTTTTTTTTTTCATTTGATATTGACAATGATAGATTCCGATGCTATATGTATGGTAAATTTATAATAAAGCAAAAATAATTTAACTACGCAAAAAGTTATTGCTAAATTTCACAATTTATATACAGAATTTAATTTATTTTAAAATTAATAAAATATGTACAACATTTCTAGGCTTCAGACATGACAATAATTAAAAAAACTTTCATCAACTTTTGCTCCGATAAAGCTTTACGGATATTTTTAATATATCTAATAAGATATAATAAATATATTAAGCATCCTTGATAAATATATTAAGGATGCTATAAATTCCAACCACCGGCAACACTATTCCACTAGGTTGTAATTTTTTTTTTATTATTCTAACTAAGCTTACACGCTTGTCCTAGAGGGGAAGCGTCAGTAGTCGAATGGGATTCGACTATTGACGCTTATATAAAGATGACAAAAGTTACCTCGATTGCTTCCTTTATCCATAAAATACAAGGCGTATTCAAAGGCGTCACAGCGCACAAAGGCTAGACCGCTGATATAACGACAGACAAACAACTATTGTAGGTATTAAATAATAAGTCAATGCATAATTGATGGGTTAGTGACCACATATTTATACGTGATCCGAGTGTCGTGGGAATAATACTTTATTCTTAGTAACATAATGTTTTTCCTAGAAGCACTACGTCACACAACGCGCTGCGCCGCGCTCGTTATAAATGCTTGTAGACTACAAGCTAAGTTGAAGTACATAAGTGAATATCGGGTTTTAAGAATAGAGGTCTCGTACTACACATATATCTTACCACATTTGACTTAACCCTTTGCGGACGATGACTTTATCGGCCGGGTGAGGCAGCAGGAAGAAGCGATTTTCTCGAGTGCGTCGAGTAATTTACATGATACAATAAAATCATTTTACATGTAAATTATCTTTTAAAAAACGTTTTATTAATATTTGTTTGTTTAATATTATGTCGTCTCACGTCTTCCACCTGGTTTATAGCTGAATTTATGAGTGAAATCTATTTTTGTAGGGGTTCATACAAAATTTCTATAATAATGAAATCGTTACTGATCGATGTTTGCCAATGTAACTTAACCTTCAATGTATATTGTCAAATAGGCTGATCATGGTTCTACTTAGGCTGGTGGTTTCAGTTGACGGTATTTCGTGCTTTATCACAAAGCGGGCGAAAAAAGAAAGAGAAGTTAGGTAACTAGAAGATTAGAACTAAGATGCAAAAAAGTCAGGAATTGAAAAAAATATGTTCAAGCTAGCTGTTCTAATAAAAAATAAATATTAAATATACGTGCACCTTTATAAGCTTAATTTAATAATAATAAAGAAACTGCTATTTTAATGTGTAATTCAATTGACAATTTTTTTGTTCAAAAACTACTGTAAATACTTAATGATACTGTACAATTTCGGTACAGTTTGTATCATTGACACCATGTTTAAAAGCCATTTTCGCTTACGAAGCAGTACTCGACCCCGATCCTACCTGATGTTAAATTAAGAAAATCTCGTCAATGTTTACGTCATCCACTGGACATCTCATCTGTTGACAGGTTACCAACCATATGCAGTTTTTGAAAAAAAAAACTAGAGTTATAAAGTCGTAATACATAACATGCATAATAAAATATTATTGGCTGTGCTGACTGTAACCCTAAATTAGATTTCAACAACCCAAAAGCTCGTCAACACAACCGATACTGTAGTCATGATATGCTGCTATTTTTTATAATAAACTAATCGAACAGTCAGATGTAAAAGATCGAGAGAGCTGAAGCTAGCTGACGTGGTAACGACCTTTGACTGTCGCACGTAGGTGTCGATAACACGCAGTAGGTAAGCTGTAATACGACACCTTGTTAGCATTACTTACAAAACAGTATACGTGCCGAAGTGCACGGCGAACTCTTTGTTTAGCTAAAAAAATACACATACTATTGCAATTTTATTACTTAATAATATTTATATGTAATAAATATTTCGCGCGTATGTTTATGTATGTTCCATAGTGATCGCCCATAGTGGAAGCGGCTGTACCGATTTTGATGAGTGAGGTTTCATTAGATTCGCATTTATCTCCCGAGTGTGACCGGTCATATGATGATGTGAGGAATGATGATAATCGCAGTCAGTCAGATACAGTTGGGTTGATTGATTTTTCAAAATTTTTATTTGTATGCTACATATAGTTTACAAAGTATACTAAAATACACTACGTAGAAGAATAACTCCAACTAAACAATTTTTTATAGAAAAAGGAATAAATATAATAAGGTAGAGAGATAGTAGAGAAAAGGAGCAGGCGCAATTGATTTTAAGTCACCTCTGCTACATACTACGTATCTACAACCGCACAGTAAGAGTTACCAATGCATTATCAGACTTATTTTTAGCCTTTTTTATACTCATTAATTTTCCTGCATATAAATATGTTGTAAAATTGACACGATTCATTAGGCACCCTTTTACAGCGTCTATAAAGGACACTGACTATTGTGACGGGCCATGTTCATTACCAATTAACATTTTACGAGACAGGGCAATCTTATGGCACTTTTAGCACGTTGACCTAATTCGACACGGTTCATATTTTAATTTATTACATAGAATGAAAATATTCCTTAGGCAATTTAACAAATGTAGAGAGAAGACCAGCAAAAATGGACAGCGTGGACATCTACAAGATAAACAGAGACTTGTTATGACATTAGTGATGCTGTAGAACGGTTTTGTAGACTGATTATAGCATTGCAACGTTACATCGCAAGATTACATCAGCAAATAAACGAGCCAACGCCACGTCTAGCCGCTACTTAAGACTCGACCGCACACGTGCGTCGTCAATGCACCGTAGCCAATAAACACTCACGCTCGTAGCCTACAGGGGTAAGAGATTACGGATTTTCATCGATAAGTATCGTATTATATCTTCAGGTGCAGTAAAATCACTTGTGTGCAATGTATATACATAAAAGGAATTGCAATATTTGAAACCTAACAAATTGTTATGTTCACTGAAAGCAGTCATACAACATACTAATTATGTTGTGGTTACTGAAACGCACACTTTTTGTATGTATGTATATATATATATAATGTGCAATGTAATCGACCCGGTTTGTGCTACAATTTCGTGCGACACAAGCTCGCTGGTTACTGATATAATTGACATTAAACGCGCGCTGATCTTTTAAATAATTAAATGCGCTTAATGGCTCGGAAATCACGCCAGAGGGCCAGCTTTATGGCTAATTTAATGCTTCGTGGAAAGTTTATTTGGGTCAGACGGGTAAGCGAGGAAAAGGATCGAGCCATAAATCAGGACTAGATACTTTTATACGGTCATATTTCCAATGTGAAATGTTTAATTAAATAAGTAAATTCCTATATCATACATATCCATATTATGTATCCATACAATACATTCTATATATGTTCTGTAAATGTAAGTTTGTAACCTGATGGTCGAGGTACCTTGAAAGACTTGATTATATTTTAAATATAAATTCTGAGGCGAGTTAAATAAACTCATATTGTTCGAAAAAAAAAAGTCTGGGTCAGATCATTGGGATTAGCGAAGTCGTGTTACATTTAAATTTTGAATATATTGCAAGCAAATGACGATTTATGTTAAATTATATGGCAATATATCAATGTTTACTTTCTATCACATAAGACTGATTCGATGTTTATCCTTTTCTCTCAATATAAAAGGGAAAACAATACTCGGTTCATTTCGTTATCCGAGACGCCGCACGCGCAGTGCTTGTTGCTCTATTATTGTAACTCGACCGCGCCTATAGAGGAACTTCATACGTGTTTGTCCAAATGAGACATTTAAGTTCGAAGCTAATGACATCGGACGAGGCTGATATCTGTAAATGATTTCCTTGAAACCGATGAAAATGAAATACGGGCGGTGACTTTTATAGAGTTAGACTTGGTCATAATTACAAAATAGAAGATTTTTTTTATAAAGGTGGGAGTGTAATGTATAGATAAGTTCGGGATAAATAGGACGACGTTTCCAAAGCAGAGTTTATTTCGGACTGATTTAATGATTACATCATTCGCTACGGCAATCCCAAGATATTATAAACCTTTACATTGCATCCCTTCCCAGTTAAATTACTTATTACAAATGAAATAGTAAACAAAAAACGAACCAACTAACTAAACTTAATTTTATCTAGCCACATTTATGTACGTATCGGGCGTGGCCGGGGCGATACAGAAGCGGCAGGTGGTGTGCTGGCGTCCTCGCTCTCAGCATCAGAAGCATTTGGGATTAGTTGTATGAGATCTAACGTGCGATTTACCTGATTCTGAGTACCATGAAAACATTTGTCGGTGTCAGTGTAATAGATCTTGTTTACAAACGACAATAGATTTTTAAACAATGTAACAGAAATATGTTAAAAAAGTATAAAATTGCTTTTAGTTCATTCATTTATATATTTATTATTTATTTATTAACAGCATTTTTTTATACCATAAATACATTTGATATTAAAAAACAGAAACAGTCAATAACAGGTCCTCACGAATAGTTTACATTTTACATTATTGTTTGAATAGATAAAACAAATAGCCTTAAAATGAGTTATAGTTAAAAAGCAATAAACCCGACTAACTGTACTGAATACGAATCGAACAACACCTCGCTATTCAAAATCGGCCAAGTCGTTTAGGCTTCTATAGGTCACAATGAAACGGTCATACATATTCGGACATTCGTATGAATACCCGCGAAAAACTTTACCCCTATAAGGAGGACAATAAACCAAATCTGTTTTATTTTCAAAGCCGTTAGTATCCAACGGTTTCGATGTGTCTGTCTAATGACATCTTGTGGTTTGTCCGAAGGGTCGATCGCTTCAAATCCGTCTCCGCGTGCGCTTGTCTATGTACGAGAGAAAGTCACCACTTGGGCACGACAAGGACACAATAATATATTTGGCATAGAAATTTGCATCACGGTCAAACACATCGACGACGTGTGAATGTTAATGCATGAGTCAATGCGGCTCAGGTTCTTACCCCATGTTTGGATTTGTGAAAAAAATACTTAGATAAGTTGACAGACTTCGTAAATATTATTGTACGACACCATAGGGACGAGTAAATCACTTGATCGCAAGACGATATGAAAGAAAATGTATTTGGATTTGCAATATGTCACAATCTATATATCTCTTCTTTAGAATCTTCAGCTTTAGTTAATTAAATATAATATTAATAACATAATTTAATTAAGCTGAAGAATATGTTTGAACGCGCTTATCTCACGAATCAGATTCACGATCGCTAATTAGATTTGAAAAAATTTTTTTTGTATTTGACAACGCAATCATTAAGGAAGGTTGTAGGCAATTAAACTCACACTACGACCCTTAAGAGCCGAGCAGCGAGGAAAAATGATGTTAACAAAGAAGGATTTATTAACGCGGGCTAGTGGGTCTGCGAAGTAAAATTAGTATTTATTTAAATGATTTTGAACCCCGTGCAAGTATAAAAATCCACCTACTAGCCACCTACTAGCAAAGGAAAGTTGTTTGAAAGTTTGTACTATAACCGTTGCGTTACCCTAACATTTGAACGTGATATCTACCTCGATCCGCTATCAGGCGGGGGTGCAACGACCCGCGTCCCCCACGCCCCGCACACCCCGCGCACACCTGGCGCGTGGCAACAACCAGATGTTTGCTCGACACACCTGGTCACAGCGCAAATGTTGATTTTAATAACAACGTCTCTTTCTGCCTTGTTATTTGTCGGCTTTATTTCATGTCTAATTTTGATATTCTGTAAAAATACAGTTCACCCAAATGGTATCGGCAGTTACGCACTTTGATATAGACGAATAAATAACTTTTACTTGAACGTATAACAAAAAAAAAAACATAATATCTTAATACGCTAACGGATTTACTTAACACTAAGATACCAAACACCAAATTTAAAATTATTAGGTCGAAACCATCATTCGATCTAAACAGCTTCCTAATACGAATAAAATCATCCTGTATATTTTAATAATGTTATTTTTAAACTATATATCATCTACTGTAAAAACAAACCTGATATACCATACAATTTTATTTCGTCTCATAAGTATCATCTTCAGCTTCGCATAGTTGTTAAATATCAATTTACATTGAAATTACGAATTACTGAATATAAATGATAAGAGGCTTAGGGGAAACGAGTTAATGACGCCCGCAACGCCCCGGTCCCTTACAAGATTAATAGTTGGGATATCGGTTAATAGCCTTATAACTGAAACGGTACAAGGATACCTCAACGGAAAGATGTATTACGTAAAATCATTCACAACAATCATATATATTACAACATTTCTTTAAATTTGCATTTATCAAAGTTTTTATCAATTTAGTGTGGTTAAAGCAAAACAAATCCATTAAATTTATCGAAGTTTTTACATATACTTTTTTATTTCTCTTTTTAACACTTTGAAGAACGCACATTTTTAAACAATTGTTAAATTCGAGATTTTAATTTTGTACATCCCTCTCACACCACACCCCGTACTTTTACATCTAAACAAACTCGCCACCTTGATGGTAAATTACTTACATTGTTCTTACTAAATACCAGATTATATAGTATAACATGTGAATCAAAGGAAAAATAATATAAACCTGAATAGAATATTTGCATTAGGACTATCAAAAAAATAAAATTCCGCCGTCATGCAATAGTGCCGTAAATACGATCGATAGTTTATTATATAAATATTTATATAATAAACTATCGAATGGCGACGGGCTCATCTCATTTATAACCTCGAAACAACATAAAAAAAAATAATTTCCACATCACACCCACATTGGAGCAGCAACTTACAAAAACCACCGTGAATAATCTGGTGCCGACCAAAAAAGGGTTCAGCGGTATTAATGTTAATTAAACAAAAGATCATGTTGCGTACGCGAAGGTATCGCCGACGCATGAGCTTCGCGCCAATTGCAATGCGCGCAGACAAAAACACAAATAACTGTTAACATTACTTTTGTTTTTCTGTTCTACCAGTTGCGATCAACTTCGTTTTTATAAGAGAACTAGATTCTAGCCACAGAATAGCTATGTTACAGACTTATAGAATAAATCTGTATTCTGTTTACTGCTACCGCGGTCGCTATAGCAAAAATTACAGAACAAAAACAATCCCTTTGTCAAACTCTTCCATTACAAATGTATTTCATCAAAAAGCCATTATTTAATGTGTATACCAAGGTAATGATTTTCTGATGCGGCCGCGAGCCGCTGTGACCGCCGCGGGACGACAGGAAGCTTTCAGATGATTGGATAAATATAAAAGGGTTGGCGCCCTCGCAGAGCGGTTGCAGGGGTTGTTTTACAAATTTGTAAGGAAGAATCTTTGCTTATTTACATTTATGTAGTGAAAGTTCTTTGATATTACTAAGTAAGCGTATAAAATGTAAATGACTAATGAAAATTGTGTTATGTACTAAAAATAAAATTAGCGATGTAACCTTACTAGTAGATTGCCCATCTCGGTCTTCCCCGGTTTATTATTGATCTTTACGAGCTGATGCATTGAATTTTTTTGTGTATTGATTAGTTTTAATTAGATTAACATACTTTAGCAACAGCAAACTGGTCTAACAGTAACAATATGTTAATTCTGCAAAAATATGACACAAATTTATCATTATTGCACATTAGGTGACATACTTACAAGTATTTTGTTTATTGAAATGTATCAATATTTCAAAAATATGATGTAAATCTGATTTTTTTTTTTGCACTATTGTTGTTTTTGCCTAAATGTATATAATAACGTAATGAATAGGCAGTTCATCAATACAGAATCCTATATAAACTGACTGTGTATAAAGCAATGAGCAAGCTCTTATCTTATTAAGACATTAGTTAAGAGATTGCAAAGGACTAGTCACATAAATAATACAAATGCAAAAAAAAACACCAGACATGCTAATATCAATTAAACAGAAGTTAAATATGTTGAGAAATAAATTTCAAGTATGCATTTAATGAAATTTAGATTAGAAAATCACAATACAATCATTACGAATATTTTAATGTGCATTCAAAATAATGTGTGTGGGCACAGAGTATTTTAAAAGCCTCAGGTGGCGTGGGCAGAACAATGTGACTGTTGCATAACGACCCTTCTGGAGACTGAAGATATGGCAAACTTTAAACTATGGTTTGATATACTGCAAGTATAATGTAATAAGAATGTATATTTATCGCTTTGACCAGTTTAACAAACACACTTTGAAGAAGTACGGAAATACTATATTATGTATAAATAATATTAGTAATCCCCTTATAACGGGGTATGCTGGTTCCGCATTATAGGAAAACAGGAATGGAGCATTTTACGGGCATTCTCTTAAAACGCGCTCGTATGACCTCGTATAACGCGTTATATACAAATTATTCACGTTTAACTTTTCTCGTCAAAGAGGGTTTAAATCGAATATTAAGGAAAAACTATGTTAGGAACGAAATATGTCCGTTTTATTTTAAATAAATAAAACATATACAGAAATATAACGTGAGAAATAACCGCGTTATATGGAGGGAAAACAACATGTGTTTTCTCGAGTAACATGTTATCGCGTAATATGAAAACGCGATACAAGAGTACCATGATATAAGGGGGATATTACTGTATTCCTTGAGATATTCTTTCGAATACATCATAAAGTTATGGTATTGAAAATGTCAATGATATAAATATGCGGAAACTACTTTAGATTTATAAAAATATAAACAATTTTCATTTCATTATCAACATATTTGACATTATTTTTCAAAGAAAAGAATTAAAAGATTATGTGAAGTAATTTTTAATTTACGTATGAAATAATTTTCATGGTGTTGAAAGAGTAAGGTCACTCTTCACTAGCCAAAACCTAAAATTTAATTCCTTATGTTTGGTTTCTAATGAAACATACAATAAAATATTGCTATTATTTGTATAAGAAAAATATAATAATAAACTGGTTCTATCAAAGAGAATCAATTTCCTTAATAAATGTATAAAAGCTACAAAAGGACTTAAATAAAAGCATAAAAACTAGAACAGGTTTATAATGTTTATACTAGTATTGCCTCCTATATAATAGCACAACCTTTTTATCTGGTACAGTTGACTATTATAGACTTTATATTTTATAAAGTATATATTATATGTGATCATATTTTAATAGATAAAGTCAACATTCTTTCATGGAATTTGATTCAAAATTTCTTGTTTCAATTTGAAAATTAGCTAAGCTATTAAATAGTGAAGCATTTCTTGCACTATCTATACATATAAAAATTAATCTCAAAATTCCCTTGATCATGTCATAACTTTAGAATGACTTCTTTCATTCAATTTTTTAAAGCTTTCTAATATGTACTTACTAGAAGGTTTTATAGGAAGAAAAATTAAGAAAATTGTACATAAAATGGGAAAATTTCATGACTATTTTAACTTTTGGTGGTTGACAGTTTGTGCTTGTTTTTTTTTTCCTTTTTGACACATTATCTATTATAGAAATTAGGTAGAAATAAAAACTATAGCCAAAACCAGTCACAGTATGGACTACAGTAGAGTCCAGGGTATATAGAAGTGTTGTACATACTGTAAGTAGTGCAATGATGCTACTTTTTTGTACCTAAGGATGCTAACCCGGTGTGATCCTTGGAGATCCCGAGAGTTACCCGATTCCCATGAACTGGCTCCTAGTATACAAACCTGGTTAGATAATAAGTATTTATAACTAAATGGTAAAGAAAACTCTATAATTTCATAAGTAGAATTAACCAATCACTCTTTTCTCTCAAAATTTTTCAACAAATGGTATATCTCATATTTTATGCTAAAATCAGTAAATAGTAATATCCCTTCTATAGTAAGTGGTGTTTGTTTACACAGTTTAGGTCTTGATTTGGAATAGCATGTAAAAGAATATTCATAGTTATAAATAAAATTATTAAGTAGCTTGTTAGTGCAATTCTCATAGCATATCTATTGCAATTCAATTACCCAACCATTACAGTAATAACATTGAAACCTTTATCAGTGCTTTAGTTATCATAATGGAATGCAACAAAGAATATCCTGTTGCAGATAATCTGAAGTGGGGTATACTTCAACTATCTTGTATGCTACAAGAATACCTGTACAAAGCTATGGGATATACCTCTTTAAGGTCAGTGCATTGTGTTAAAGCTGATAGTTTAGAAAATAATCTACTGGTGATATGGTTCACAATAATAGTGGAATGCCTGATTCGAACTCATTACCTCACATTTTGCAGTCCATACCTTTACCAATTAGCACTGCTAATACATAAAACCATGTTATCTCAGTACTCATGTGTTTATGTGTTTTAGTGAAATCACATCGCTCACTGGTATTTTTAATATAAAATAATAAAATTGTCTATAACATTTTTTTGGGCACTTATCAGTTTCTTTACTAAGAGGATGCAGAATGTAGTACACGGAAGCTCTCAGGTTATCCCTCAAACTAGGTAAAATTTCTATATATTTTTTTAAAAATTTTTACGAAAATGTGTTATTGTATGGAATTGCTTCTTAATACTGATAGATTAAAATTCTGTCATATTAAAAAATAAGTTCATATAACCTTAAATGTTTTGACTATTCCTATTATGTTTGTATGGTTCTGATTTCTTGTGTAGTATTTACATGGCCACACACTATCATGAACCACTCTTTTATGATCTGCTAAAAGTGAGGATAGGTCGAAAATATTTTCTTCATATTTTAATGTTACATTTATTATGTACAAACTCAATAATACCATATTGATAAGCTTGTATACAGTTGTTAGATTTTCAAGTTTTTAACAATGTATTTAACCTGTTTGAGTTGTAAACAAAACATAACAAGAAATTGAAGCTATTTATTGTTATATTTTTACTTTTACTTCTTCATGCTTCTTTAACTTTTTCATTTTGAACATAATCTATAGTCTAGACGACTCTTTATAATGAAATAATGGGTCTAGATCAAACTCTACCCATGCATACCCATTTTTCACCTGTTAGTTAAATGCAAGAAAAAGTGTTTCTTCTTGCATTAAGTGGTAACATATCTTATAGGATAAAAAGAAACATATTTATTTAGATGATAAAATACTCACCATTGGAGCTCTTCAGATCGCGATGTATAAGAGAGATGGGCGCGTCGACATGCAGGTAGGCCATCCCCCGGGCCACCTGTATGGCCCAGTCCACCAGGATGCCCGGCCGGATCTTACGTCCCGACAACACTCTGTTCAGAGGACCGCCGCGTGCATATTCCATCACCAAACACAAATTAGGCTCCTCTAAACAAACACCTTTCAACGACACTATATTTTCATGCTGCAACATCCAAAATAGTTTCGCTTCCTGTAGTACACTGTCTTTAATCACTTCGATGTCTTCGTTCGCGTCCTGGCGCGCTGCCTTGACTGCCACGACCTCTTCATTCCAGTAGCCGCGGTACACTTTCCCGAAGCCACCCACGCCAATCACCTCCTCGAGCTTCAACTCCGAGAAGGACACTCGCGGTGGGTCCACGTCACCGATCACCGACGACACGGCCAGAGGGTCCTCCTCCGTCACGTACACCGCGGGGAATATGCCGACTCGGTCGCCGATCTTGCCCGTCCACCAGCCCTCGTCGCCCGAGATATTCGCGTCCTTGGACAGCACCTCGACGATCTCCCCGCGGCGCAGGGACAGCTCATCCTCACCCTGCGCTATGTAGTCGTAGACGGCGGTAAACAGAGCTAGTGGCGGGCGTTGTTCTTCTGCCGCCATAGCCGCGCGGCCGGCCGCTGGCCGCGGCGGCATCACCCCGGCCGCGCCGCCATCGCGTTCTCCCTCACTTAGGCGCCGCGACACCGCTGCAGCCTCCACACACCACCGCACATAACTACTGAACGCGTTTGGTTACGATCACCGTATTATTCCGCCATCTTTGTTTCCAACATCGATCATGGCGGTGTTGTGGCGGAGGACAAAACGAGCTATTTACTCGGTCGTTAACTTATAGTTAAACGTCGTTTTCGGAGCAATACAAGACGCGTTGACTTCGCTAGAGTGATGTTAATTATTCTCCATTCATCTATCAGGTTAGACGATAGATGGACGAAATGACAACCATACCACAGCGAAGTCAGTGACAAACTGTCATCCTCCTTCAATGTTACTTCCTTAGATTTTCATATTTTTAAATTTTTAAATTTAAGAATTTTCTTTAATATAGACTATAACAACTAAAGTACGCAATTTACATTTTGGAGGCAGATTTTTTTTTATATGACTTTCAAAGTTAAAAAAAAATCATAAACAGTGTTGTAACTAGTAACATTTAGTCAACACTCTTAAAACTTTTATGTTAGCCGGTAGATGGCGATTGTAACTTTTGGTTTACAATTACAAAACTGGGGGATTTTCTTACCGACATCTAGTTGTATAAAATTGGCTAAGAGGAATTAAAAAAAAACAATATTCTAATTTTATTATTTTTAACACGAATTCATTTAAGCTTTCTTTAAGAAAACGGAACAATAAGAAAAGATATGGAAGAAAGTTTTGTGGTTATTATTCACTTTCGAATACTTCGTATGTTCTCGCACTATTTAAGATTCTGAAATATAGATGGCCTGCGAGTGTAATTTAGTTGTATAATTCTTAATTTGAATAGTGGATTAACTTGGCTACCTTAAACAATATTCGTATTTAACCAAGTGCATTTTGTTATTCGTTATTGGGATTTTATTACATTAAATGTTAAAGCAATCTAAAATATTGTTTTTTTAAATTACGAAATGTTATTTCATAAAGTATCAACAGTTTTACGTTCGTTATGTATTTTCTTCAATTTATTTAATTTTATTATATTATTTTCATATAACTCAAAGGCGGTCCCATGGTGTAATGGTTAGCACTCTGGACTTTGAATCCAGCGATCCGAGTTCAAATCTCGGTGGGACCTTGAATCGATTATTTTGTCTATTATCGTATTTTTTTCACTTTTTATTAAAATATATTTCGTGTCGATTTCGAATCCACTTTTTATTTATAAAAAACGTATAAGTAATAAATTAATAGTTAAGTTAGAACGTTTCTGCTCGGAGTTTGTAGGGATGCTGGGTAGGGAGCATTATTGATCGCGTTAAAGTGGGATGGCTGTATCCACTCGCGGCGAACAGCCTGCCGCGGACGTGGTGCCGCCTTTCAGAATCAAAAACACACTTATAAGCGTTCGTAACTCGTTCTCATCACCACAGACAATGTCCGATTAAAGCAAAACATCAAATACAATGAATAAACACCGATGAAAACATAACCCGAGCTACGGCTATCGACAAAAACCGTTCGCGAAGTGAAAATGTGACAGCACATAGTGAAATCAGCCTCCCATTGATGCTTTTCGTTACGCCAAATAAGAAAATCATAAGTTACTATTGTGATAGTTTTAATCGATGTTGGAAATGATTTGCGGCCGGTCCCGACCGTAACATGACTGAACCGATATTCTCGAGATGGGTGCGCAATGTTTGACTGTGCCAAAATGTTTAAATCAAAAAGAAATATCAAGAGATTATGTCCCAAGTGGTGCTGGAGAAAGCGTTGGATCTTTTAACAATTAATTCGGCCATGATTTACTATTACTCAATTGAAATTTTGGATTAATTTTGTGAAGTGTTAATAAATAAATAGTGTTAAAAATGAATTCGTTTAACGCTCCCACGACGCAAATAAACGCTATTGATAAAATGACTACAGTGAAGTGTAAATCTGTTGATTTGGAAGGATATGTTATTATAGTGGTCCAAACCAAGGATAACAAGGTCAAATTATATGGTAAGTTTCAATTAACATAACCATGCCATGTTTACAATCGCTTTCAAAATGTGTTTTTCGAACGTTATGCTATTTTTAGAGGTTATTTTCTAAGCGACTGAGATACAACTATTTATTAGTTACAAGTAACATTGGAAATGGGTTTCTTGAGTAACTCAAGCTTATATTTACGAAACCGTACAAAATTCAATAGCAAATGCCAAGCTGTAATCCTATTATAAAGTAAATTATAGTGACACAAATGTATTTAATACCCAATGATCGGATACACATTTTGGTATGAGATTAGGTTACAAGTATTAATATTCTTATTTATACAGTATGTTACTTTTGTTTCCTTTATTTTTTAATTACTTAAAGCAGTGCGAAAAGCATCTTGTATATTTTTAATTAAAGAAATCTATTTTTTTTATTTCATTGCGGTATCGCAGAGATAAATATATGAAATTAAGCAAACGTACATATCAAAAAGTATTAATTTTAGTGCCTAGTTTTATTTTACGATGGTCGTAAAATAAAACTAGGCACTAAAATACAAAGTAAACAAAAAAAACGTAAGCTCTCTTCAACCTTTCATTGTCATACTCTCTCTGGGCTGTTTGACTTGTGATTTATAATTTCATAACTAAATTAATGAATCCCATTGTCAGTCCTTCAAAAGAATAGAAACATAGGATTAGGCTACTTTGGTATAGATTATGATTTCACACATACTTCTTTTAAACGAATTGAACAAGCATGCGTTCTTGATTGTAACGGGATATATACAAATAGCGATCAGAATAGCAGTAAGAGCCATTAGCAATTTCATGAGTGTGATTCAGTCATGATGATGCGTTTCATCAGCAATGTGCAATCTCATCTCCATTTCTTACCTTTTATGATACACAGCTAAGAGCTAATCCATCAATGTAAAACAATCAGTAGAGTTATGAATGCGTTAACATAATTTTGGCAAGAAAGAATGTAGGAGCCAGCCGTCTGACAAGCACTCGTCAAAACAACGAAACACATATACGATGTTCCAAATCAAGACCTAAACATTGTAAAGAAAGAGTTAAAACTAACCTTATAAGCTAAAATTTTGTAAATTCCGAAATGATACAGTGTAATGGACGTTTATAGTAAGCGACGTCTGTTTGTTTACAATATTGAGGTCTTCATTTGCAGCAGCATATACGTATTTAAATAAAGGTATCTATACGTAATCTTACAGAATACCAACGTAAAATAGGATACTTTACGTTGGTATTGTGAACCCGTGGTATTCCCCTGTCAAACAGGTCTCTTCGTAGAACAGCTAAAAGCACTTTGATAGAGACGTAATGATGACAAATGCTCTCGCGAGGATACGCCTCGCTGCACGGGCAATATACCTATAAGTAATACAAAATTAAAACATGTTAAGTTGCACAGACGCATGAATAAAAGATATCAAAGATAGGTAGAAAGGAGTAGTCATTGAAAAAAAAAAATAGAAATATTTACCATTTTTATCCAGCGCCCAAACTAGATCGTCGATGCTAGTTGTAAGTTGAGTTAAATTACCATATTTTCGGCCATTGTATTTGTAGTCTTCCGTTGTACATGCTGTCAATAGTGGTAGAGTCCTCAACAACAACATATGTTGCACGAATGGCCCACTCGACCGGTGAAACACCACGACCTCAACAAAAGACATGCGTGAAGTAGAAGAATTCTGCGTTTCTTCTGAGGGTTGAGGTGCCGGCCTAATTTTAGTTCGCTTCCCCTTCCCACCTTTTTCTAATAAGGAAAGGGTAGAAAGGGAAGGAGGATTTGACGGGGAAAGGGATGGATAGGAGAAGGAAAATTTGGAGATTGGCACTACACGCCCACGCTTCTTCCACGCCCCTTCAGTCGTCATCTCAGTAGTCACTCCTTTCTTGCCCATGTCATCTCTCACGCAGCCCATCCATATTTTGTTAGGTCTGCCTCTACCAACATATCCCTCCACATTCATATCTAACACTCCTTGTCACATGCCATTCTTCCCTCCTCATTATGTGCCCATACCATGCTAACCTTTTGCTCCTTATTTTATCAACTACTGATGCTACTTTCAGGCTTTTCCTAATATACTCGTTCCTTACAGATCACGTTAAAGTAATTTTTATATCTCTGTGCTACAAAAATTACTATAATCTATTATACCTAGTATCTACTTAGCGGCTAGTTTTGTAGCATCTGAACTTATTGCTTCTGCAAGCAATATGATAGCGCCTCGTAATCCTAGTAGTCAAACAGCTGAACATATAAAACATCGAGTATTTTTATAAACTTACTCAAAATATGGTTGCCTTTTTTCAATTAGGCAATACTTGCTAAGAACGTAACATTTTTATACATTTATAATTTAATTTATTTAATAAATATATTTTATTATAATCTGTGTATATAACTCTGGAGTTGATTAAGTAAAAATAAAAAAAATATATCGATATATTGATTAATTTATTTAAAACTGCAATATTGATATATTTTAAATTACCGATTTATCAATAATCTGATATTTAAAAAAATATCAACCTACAAAAGGCACAGAAAAGGACATAGTATAGTATAGACAAAGAATTAATTAGATATTTATTCGTACAGGATCACCATCTGCGGGGAACTGGGACAACCTGGAGCTGGCTGACGAGATAATGGACGTGAACGAAACCAGGCTAGAAGATATGTCTAGGACTGAAGTGCTTAGTCATATACACGAGGTAATGTGTCTGTATTTTAATTAACATTTGTATATATTTGTTGTTTAATCTATGTAAATAGTTTATTCCATGAATGAACTAAATTGAGTCTTTTTTTAGAATTCGGTACCATTTGACTTATATATACGGAAATATGTAACATAAATTCCAATGCTTCGTTGCTGTGTCGTAAATGCCAGGCGTTCCCTTGCTTACCCAAAGGTGGTAATTAAAATTCATATCTCCAATTGTATCGTTACGATTGGACCCAGTTACTAATTCCGTTATGGTCTCTACTATGTGCATATAGGCTGATATTGTGTTTAGCTATTGTTGACTGGGGCATGCAGCTTTTGTGTAGTATCACGTTTTCTTGATTTAACTAAGAGAGATGAATGACGAATGAATGAAAGAGATATCTATCAAGCATGTACTTTAAAAAGTACCAGAAATAAGTTCTGGTATCCTTCCAACCTAACACATTTGTGACCTGTGTAGAATTTTCTCATATCTGACAAATTTGATAACTTGATTTTTTAACTTAATTTCTTAATAAGACACGTGATATGAGAATGTTTCAACTGTGTGAACTTACGTAAAAATCGCATTGTAGGTCTGTGTAGCTACAGACAACCGACGTCATCAATAGTTTCTCTAAATATAGGTTGATAATACAATAACAAATGCGCGGACAATCGGCATTGTGTTTCGTATTCGTTGCGCCGGTCTAGAAGCGTACAAGACATAAACAAGACGATGCTACACCTATCGAAACATCAGCTATAAACTATTCTACAACGTGGGGGCCCGTTTATAGTGTTCTCAACCACCGCTTGCGACATTGATGTGCCTCTCGACGCCTGTTGGGCGTCTCCTGTTAAACGGAGGTCTCATACATAAATCGCTACAAAGGTCGGTCAATGGCTATCATCCAATTGCCTACTCATCCTCAGTTTAGTGACTACCATTCTACAACCTGTAAGTGTTATCGTAATCTGTTACTAATAATAAAAATATGTTAATTAATAAGTACAAATTCATTACGGTTTATCTTACGAAAGCATAGCAATTAATTCTTTTAAATTAGCTTTAGTTATTTCTCTACGTAAGGCGTTCTATTTACTTTGTTACTCCTAAGCAAATTACTTCGCACGATGCAAAAGCATTCGCAATGAAGTGACTCCACGTACGTGAGAATGTGGGGTCGAACATTCCACCTCACTAATTTGTTCCACCGGTGTTCCAGACAGTTGGAGCTCGTCCAAATTAGTTCGCCCAGAATTTGTTTTGTTCCAGCGAGCAAATGATCCCAGTTTATAGAACAAACCCGTACCAAATACGCAAGTGTACGGAAAAACTTCCATGCACTTTAGGTTATTGTAATTCGACAGAGAAGTATTTTCTTTTAATGAAACATAGCCACATGAAATTTAATGAAACATAAACACAGTCTATGATCGGCCACTGCTGGATATAAGCCATCCGAATTGATCGCATCATTGGGGGGAAATGTGCCATAATCGTCACGATTGGCAGGCGGGTTGGCGATCCAAGCACAAAACAAACAGACATGTCATGCACACAAATGTTTGTCCTGGGTGGGAATCGATCATTACCAAACTCGCTTACCGGTCCGGTTTCTTAAGCACATGATATGTAAATTTATATTAATATTAATATATTATAGTTAATACTCTATACCGATAAACAGCAAAAGTTAATGATTGAAAGATATCTTCATGTAAAATATAGCTTGTATTTGTGTGGACTGCTCCAAGTTAAACTTACTTTTCCAAGCAGACGTTCTGAATTAATTAACAAGTTCGAAAGTTTTACTGAAAATGAAAACGAATCTCTTCATATTTTTGATTTGCAACTTACAATTTACTTAATCCAAAAAAAATGTTTTTGGATTCCATATAAACAATTTTTACATTTGCTTTATTTAGAACAGAGTGTGCAGTAGTTTATTTATTGTGTATGTCGCAGATAATTATCTATTTAAATATTGACATTTCCGTTTGTTTCAGTGTATATCATCATGTGTGATCAAACTTCGAGTGAAAAGAAGGAGCGAGACAAAATTATGTAAGTTTGAAATTTACATTTGTCTTTACTTTCTAACTTTATCTGATGGAACAGACATAAAGAGAGGAGGTAAGAAAGTGGATGATATATAGAAAAAAACATGTTTCGTTCGTTTTAGATTCGAACTCGTGTCGTGGTTATCGCCGTTGTTTCAAAAGCCTAGATCGATGATATAGGTAAATCATATTATTTCATCATGATCGACTGATGTAAGCCAATATAACAGAAACAAACGAGGAAGTAATGTAACTTTCCTTCTTTTCCAATTCCGAAGCTCTTGAAACGACTTCGATTGCCACTTTACTGTCGAGAATGTTCCTGAGGGCCATCTAGCACTCCTCAGTATATCTTGAATTTTACATATTTTTGGGTCCATGCTGTTGCGATGTAGGGAGCTAAATATTTGTCAGTACCCGTACTTTTATTATTGTGGTGACTTAAAAAATTTAGGTGTTTACGTTACAAAATTCATGATTGTGAAATTTTGGTAAAAAAAAGTTTCTGGTATCCTTGTTTAATTGGATAAAAATAAAAATTAGCGTGACGCATATTCGAGCAGTTAATACAACGACATTTCATTTATAATTTTATATATGTATATAAAAATTAATCTTTACTTGCCTTGGTCATGCCTAACTTGAGAACGACTTTACCCATTTCATTCATCTTTTTAAGTTTTCTTTTTCTATGTAGAATGCCCTTAATAAAAGAAAAAAAATAATAAATAAGTGCCCAAAATCGAAAAGTTTTAGAAAACTTGAGCACTATTTTAACTTAGCGTATTTGACAGTTCGGCGCTTGTTTTGACAATAACAAATTTTTGACATGTTACCTATTATCGAAATTATTACACGCGGAATCAAATTTCAGTTTCAGCGAGGGAAATAAGAAATGAAAGCGAACAAACCCGAGGTTAACTTAATATGATTATGATTTATATGTCATATGTTTAAGCTTTATTATTACCGACTTAAACTGTTTGACGAATTGAAATATTACATATATTTCTAACCATCAACGTATGACCCAAAAATGTGAAAATGGATACTACATTAGTATGTGTATCTACCTGTAAAAGCGCTGTAGTTCCGTCCCAGAAAACTAAAACGTATTATACTAAACGTATCGTAAAACGTAAATCAATTCATTGTTCTTGTGAACTGTCATTGTATCTAAAATACATTTTTGTTCGTTTATTTATTTTTAGCAAATTTATGCACCAATTGCTAGAAATGAATGAATGTAAATAATATCGAAATTGTTTTATCACTTTTAACTGTTATATAAACGGAGAGTATGCGCTTATAAATAAATTGGCTGGATCTATTTGATATTTTTAATGGAAGAAAATGACAAATGCGCAAGCGGTTCAACAACAAGGCGTCTGCAATAAGCTAATGAATCGAAGATGTGTTGCCTACCTTTTATGGACAGAGGAGGATTATAAAAAAGTATTATATATATATA
>DWLR01000938.1:0-20983 GCA_018246295.1 Papilio alexanor hazarajatica | reverse complement strand
TTATCTATGCACTTTTGCCATCTCATAGGTAGTTCATTGATCCCTTTACTAAAAAAACCATGGGGGCGAGAATCAATGAACTCCTTGAAGGCGGTTTGGACTGCCGCATCGGAGTTGATTTTTTTCCTTGTATGAAGTTGTCCTAATTCTGGAAAAAATAGTAGTAATCTGTTGGAGCAAGGTCCGGGTATTACGGTGGATGTCGCCAACATTCCTATTGTACCTCATCTAACTTAGTGGTTGTTTGTTGTGCAGTGTGTGGTCTTGCGTTATCGTGAAGCAGCAATGGCCTAGAGCGATTGACCAATCTCGGTTGTTTAGCAGCTAGTTCTTCCTTCATGGTTTGCAGTTGCTGATGACAATAGATATCCGCCGTAATCGTTTGGTCAGATTTTAGAGATTTTAGCTGTAGTGAACGACACCGGCACTAGTCCACCAAACACAAACAAGTAACTTTTTCTGAGTAAATTTTCGTTTAGGGCTGTATTTGGCTGGGTCTCCAGGGTTCAGCCATTGTGATGAGCGCTTCCGATTATCCTACAGTATCCACTTTTCATCACAAGTAATGATTCGGTTTAAAATCCCTTCATTATTGTGTCGGTTGATCAAAGTAACACAGCAGTCGACGCGTTTTTGCTAGTTCGATTCACTCAATTCATGAGGTACGCATTGTTCAAGTTATTTTACTTACCCGATTTGATTCAACTGGATTAATACAGTTTTATCACTTACCCCGAAGCCTGCAGCTATCTCTGAAGTGCTTTGTGATGGACCCGCTTCCACAATAGCTTTTAATTCTTCATTTACCACTTTGGTCTTCGGCCGTCCACGGGGTTGGTTTTGAAGGTCGAAATTTCCAGAACGAAAATGTTGAAACCAAAAACGCACCGTGCTTTCTTTTGCGACACCAGCGCCGTACACATCATTAATCCTTCGAGCTGTTTATGCAGCACTGGCGCCACGGTAGCACTCGTACTCGTAAATATATAGATATTTAATGTTTTCCATTGTGCGGTAATAAGTGACGCCAAAGAAATAAATAATGGGGAAAAACAAATGAATGACTGTTTTCTAGACTCAAATGTACCACCTAAAAGAATTTATAAATTTGAATTTGGAATTCCTAACCAAAGAGGAGATATTTCAGATCAAAGTGGTCAATGATCAGATTCAGATAAAATTTACATGTTTGGGTACATTATTTACACTATTCACATTTTTATTTACAGGGATAGCGCGAGATGGCAGAGGTGGGAAGTCATTATTCTCTTTTGTAATGGCAACACTTGCATATGTAATTTTATTTTTCTTTTCTATCATTTTCTTCATTTTAATGGGACATAGTTTAGAAATAGCCAAATGAGGTCCGCTGCAATTTATGCAGCAAATCTCATCTGGTTTATTGCATTCTTTATAAGAATGCTCGCCTGAACAAATAGAGCAACGCTGTTTGCCATTGCATATCTTTGCAGAATGATTAAATTTAAAGCATTTGTAACACTGCTGAAGAGGAGAAACATACTCAAAAACTCTGTATGAAAATAAATCATATTGTACACTTTCAGGTAATGAGTTCGTCAAAAATGTGATGCTAACAGTTTGTGTTCCTACCAATTCATGACCAACTTTTTTTCATAAATCTCCTAACTGTAATAATTTCGTATGTAGAAGTCAATTTTGAGAATAATTCTTTATTTGAAATATTTGCAGGTACAAATCTTATGATACCCGTTTTTTTCAATTTGAGCTGCTGGAATATATGCCTTCATTTGATATTTTTCAAGGAAGTTGACGTTGTTTATAAAATTGTTAGCCGTATTGTGTTGTTTAAAAATCACTACAATTTTATTTGCGTTAATACGCCTTATTGACATCACGCCTTTAACATTCGAAAATATATGGTTTAAGTAAATTGGACTTTTATTTCCTAGTCTTTCCTGTATGTTTTTGCTTTCAATGAAAACTTTGAATTCTGTGTTAGTAAAATTTTCTGGATATAGTCTTTTGTAATTAGGCTTGCGATATGGTAAATAAGAGTCACTCTCACCACCTCCGCCGCCAGAACCAGAAACATCCCGAAGATCTTCGGGGTCCCGTGGTCTCTTTTTTGAGGTGGGCGGGTTATCCCCGCCCCCTTCGTTTCCGTCCATTTCTATTAATTACACACTAATTTAATATATAATTTGTCTATTTACACTGTTATTTACAAATAAATAATATGAAATTCAATTTAAATACAATTTTGAAAAAATTGTAACCGCGCTTTTTCAAATTCCCGCCAAGAATCCCGAGCATCAAGGTATTGTCTAACCAAAGACTAGAGTTTACAAAGCGACTACTGAGTGGATTCAACAAATTAAAAAAAAATAGTTGAATTTTAGTCGTAAGATTTATAAAAGTTTAAATTGTTATTGTTTTATTAATTTTAATTTGATAATTAATTTAAAGATGAGGGTTTACACTAGACTTACACTATGGTTTCCCAAGAACTAGACCAAAAGTTATAGAGCAACTTTATGAGGGAGATAGATATACAATTTAGAGCGCGATGGAGAATCTTCGTTTTCGTATAAATTATTTTTGACAGGGAGTTTCACCACCCTGGTAAAAACAGTAGAAAAGTAATTAAAAACATCAAAACAATCCAATATACAGTAAATTGTATTGTTATCAGATTTGTTTTCAGTCAATATTTGCAAATAATGGAGCAAATTAATGCAATATTTGAAAGGATCGGAAAATTTACAAAAATTGGTTAGTGATTAGCTACCTACATTGTTTTTTTATTTTGTATTATTTTGTAGCAAAAATTTATTTTTCAGATGATTCGAGGTTAATACCCATGTTGCTTCAAAATGATTCCGATAATGCTACAAACAGTAAAGTCAAGGATGATATCTTTTTATCACAAAAGACATTTCTTCATAATATTTTTAAAGAAATTGATGATTTAGCATCTTATATTAAAAACGATAATACTGTGCTTATTAGTGTGAAGAACCAAAAGCTATTGAGAAACTGCTTTCAGCTCATTGTTTCGCTTGGTATATCACCATGTTTAGTGCCAGGCCTGGGTATAAGTTTATCTAAAAGATCCTCATTAGCAGCGGTATTGCCTGCTATTAATCTAAAAGATGAGCAAAAGTATGAATTACTAACTAATTGTACAGATTTCTTTGTAAGGAGCTATTCAGTTCCAGTTTTAAAAAATATCATAATAAGTTTTTATCTATCAGACTACTTAGCTGCATTAATACAGCTCTCTTTTGCCCCGTTAAAGAAGCCGGGAGTTTATACCAATTTTACCATGTCTCAAGATATGTATGATAAGCTTAATTTAGAGAGACAGAAATACATCAAAGTATATGATCATTTAGTCAACAATTGCTTCCAACCTATAATCATGAAGGAACTTTTAGTTTTACACAATGTATCTGATAAAAACCCTCCAGCCTTTGTTACAAGGACAGTCACAAAAGAGTTAAGCCGTCGCCTTGTAGCATACGGAGGATTATTAAGCCTAATTAGGTGTTTCATGGACAGTCTTGAAATAGACACTGGTATAGAATGGAAAAAAATTGATATAATTTGCAAATTGATTGCAACAAAACATGGTGTTGCTTGCGAGATGGAGTATGTACAAAATATTTGCAACCAATTAAAGCAGATTCTTGTATTAAATAATACTAAATATTTAACAACTGCATTGGCTTGTCTAATCACTTTAATAGAAAAGTATTCAGGATCAGAGGCAGTTGCCGCTTTATCAAAAGATGTTTTTGATTCATTCAAATGTGATAAAGTATTGTCTGAATGTAATTTACCCGGGACAATAATCTTTACAACACAACAAATAGATCATAAAATACAGACATTTCTTTCAGCCTTATGTTTGCCAAATCAAGAAATGGTTGTTAAACTTTTAACTCCAAATTTACCTATATTGTACTTACTCGGTATGAAATGTACCAATGAAGGAATGAAGAATAAAATAAGTGAGATTTTAATTAAGTGTATGGAGAAAATGAATAAAGACGAAATACCTGCTCTTACCAAATCCTTTTTATTTGGCAATAATATGATATTTTCTAGGGTTACCGTTGAAGAGTTCCAAGCAGGATTGATACTGAAGGCAGTAAATAGCTATGCTTATCCTTTGGATGATGCACTTTTCTACTTTATAGATTTATTTAAACAGACATCTGATCACCATTTTATTCGAGCTGTACTAGAAACCACATTGCATATGTTAATTGATTTAAGTGTGGAAAGAAATAAAGTGAAAACAGAACCCCTTTTAACTCAACAAGATGAACCAATTTTTCTCAATGACTTAGATAGACAATATGTTAACGTTCTTCAATTATTATCTATTATATCAGAATCATCAAAAGTAACTGAATGTTTAAAGACCTTTCCTCAAACTGTTTTTAATTTTATAGAATATTTTCTTCAACAAAATGAAAAGAATAGTGAATGTGAAACTATTGCTTTAATTCTATTAAATACAATCTTACCAAATGTTAATGATTTAAGGATGACCGTTAGATTAAAAAATTTGATTCCAATTTTAGAAAAAATATCTAAAAATGAATCAAATACTAATAGCATTTTGTCTAAAGAATCTATATTACTGATAAATGGTGATAACATCGAGAAAAATCATTCAGCTTATGAAAAAGCTGTGTCGAATGCTTTTGACACTTTACTACCTACAAGAGCTCATGGTATTTTAGAACTTACAAAACTTATTGATAAACAAGATGCTGAAACAATATCCAAAAGGCATTTTGTTTTTTGCTTATTCCAGGTAATTCTTATATATTTTCAATTATATTATTAAGAGAAAAGTTTTCATTGTTTATTGCGGATTAACTCAAAAACTACTAAAATATAATTCTTTTAATAATCTAAAGCATGTCAACAATTAATAGCATTAACTATATTTGTTCTATTTGTCTGTCTGTCTACCCGAGAAAAGACAAGTGGGCTTGTAGTTAAAGAAGTTTCAAAAAATTCCAGGAACAATTAAAAGATGCCGATTCCTACATTTACTTAGCTGCAATTAATGGCATCGCCTCTTTAGCTATGCATTGCACTGAGGATGTCTTAAATGTGTTATGCAGAGAATTCCTTAGCATTTCCACTCAGCTTGGAAGCATTGAAACTAAAGAAATGCAAAATAAAGTTCAAGAGATGAGATTGAAAATAGGCGATATCATTATGAAAGTAACTAAAAGGCTTGGTAAGTTTTTAGTTGTAGTTGTAAAATATATTAATGTAAATTAAACTAGTAGTTCATTAAAATATTTATAATTTTTATCTATATTAATAACAGTAAAATGTTCTTATATTGAAAACTGATGTCATTAAACTTTATATAATATGAATTCTTTATTTGTAGGTGATATGAGCATTGTGCATAAAACAATTTTATTAAATACGATGTTGACTGCCTGTAGAGATCACGATCCGTTGATAAGGACATCCGCCTTATCCAACCTTGCTGAAATAGCTTTGGTACTGCACTTTAGGATTGGTTCCATCATTTATGAGGTGAGAAGTCCTACATACTTAAAAATTATTTTGACTTTTTAAATTTTAAAACAGAAAAACGACAGCAAACTTTAAGAGTTGAAGAGTATTCTCTCATAAAAATCTTACTGACTGAAACAGCATTTGTTAAGTGTAAAATAATATTATCAATAAAATTTTAAATTGTAACCTTAAATGCTGAAACAACTAAAAGTTTTATTGACTGGCATGATTACTTCATGCCAGTCAATAAAACTTCTTTTTAATCAGTAACCCTCTAGGGTGGGTGCAAATGTCACATTGTTGCAAACAAGCTTTGGTAAAAAATAGACAATATAAATTATCTTTTTATTTTGACTAAAATACAACATTTTTAAAAGTTTTTTTCATTATGTTTAATTTATAGATTTGTAATCTTACCATCTTACTTCACTTCAAATTTGTTTTCTAGGTTTTGCTGTGCATTGGGAGCATAATAGAAACAGATAAAGCTGTGGAATGCAGGAGGGCAGCCGTGATGGTCATCTCAAGTTTGCTCAAAGGCTTAGGAAAAGAGACATTGATCCAACTAAAAGAGCACTTGCTCCCGCTATACAGGACTCTGAATAAGTTGTATAAAGACTCCGATGAAGATCATGCAGTGAAACTTCACGCACAAATTGCTCTTGAAGAACTCAATGATATAGTTTATCAGTTTTTATTCCCAAACATTGACATGGAAAAACCAGTGTCGCACTTTGATGAAGCAAAAGAAATTATTTACAAATAAATATATTTTACTGATATGTTTAATCTTTATTTCTTCACTCATTTTTCTTATACTAGATTACAATAAATAAAAATACACGATTAAAATATGCTATCCTTGTATGGCAATTATAGCATTTGCTGTGCAAGTAGTGTCCAATTATCTAAAACCACGAAAGCATCCATAAAATTGAATTGAGACCAAAATACGCACTCTGTACATTCACTCGCCTTAGCTACACTAACACAAAGAGTATCGGTCATATCGACCATTACTCCTGTCGAATTAACACACATAATAGAGGTGAGGTTACGTAAATTCTGATAAAGCTGGGAATTTGTAGATATCTCAAAAATAAATAAAAAGCAAAAACATATTTTTGCATTCTTGTTAACAGTCAGTGTGGAACGGAAAAACCAGTTTCCTCACTTTTATTTAAAGATTCGATTCTGAAAGTAGCCGAAACTCGTTGTGAGAATACTACTACTCCTCGCAATCAGTTTGAATATATTTAGTTGCTGCTGACGCTAAGCACCATTAAAATTGGTACCAGTCTTTTTTTTAAACCACTCAATTGGATTAGAATCAGTCGTACTCAAAATGAAGCTACGAATTAATCGAAGATGTAATTACGTTAATTGGAAACAGCGAAACCTGGCAATTTAAATTGAAAGAATTGAAAAATATTTCTAAGAATTCCACCATAGATAATAAAACGATTAGGAAACGATTGAATTTGAAGTATGGTGATAAAATTATTATCTGTGTCCGAAAAAGGAAGAAAATCATCATTTAAGTTTCAATCATAATTATTTTCAATAGTAACTTTCCTTTCATATGTGGTCATTTTTTTATTAAACAGGTCAGCAACAGATAGTAAAAAAATGGGCCAAGTACACTGCCTCGTAGGTGGCAGTGTTTCGACAAATCAACTCCATAAGAATTTACGTAACCTTTATCGTTTATTTTACCAAACTACATCACAATATAATACAACACAACACGTGCAACTAAAAACTAAAACTTATTTTGTACACTGTTCACGCTTCAGACGTGTTGTCGCCTTCGTTACTTTTCTTCGGTCCCTCGGCCTTTTCTGACAACGTTATTGAATATACGGAACTTCTGTCTGAAAATCGGTCCCTGTTCCGTCTTGCGAAAATGCTACTACGCATCGAAGACATTGTTGCGATAGATACGTTGTCTTTGTCCGTCTGTGGCACCATTTTCCATATCAATAGCGCAATGCCACCGAACGCGGCGACTACTAAGAACATCACTAATAGTACTTCGCCAAACACACCTGGAATAATTATCAACTTTTATTAAAAATAATATTTCAATACAATCCAACAACCAAATCAAAAAATGTTAACTTAAGAACGAGAATCCCATACTTGTAGTTGTGGATTATATATGTATGCGTTTCCCTGTGTGCCCCTATTTTTGCAACTAAGTTATTTGGATATGTTCTATTATTTATTTCACGAGTAAATTTTTATACATTTTACAAGCACCACGTCATCGGACCCGGCCCTCGCGTTATTGTGCACGGTAGTACAGTACATATACATACAACTACAGTCATCGTTCATGCTAATTAGTGAGATGAAATATCCATGCATGTTTTTGTACAAAACATAACATACTTTGTTGACTTTCTTCCTTGCGCGCTTCGAGCCTGGCCGGTTGTAGGTCGTTGTAGTCCATGTCTTGATTGTCGTACGGTTCCACGGACCCAATAGGCTTCGTTTGATGGAGTACATCCCCAGGATCGGCCTTTGGCAGATTAATTCCAGCTCTAACCGTAAGAGTTTCTGGTTTATATGTACACAAAACCAAAAATCTGAAAATGTAGAGATTGTTAAAGTTTAAAAGTTTTCGTAGTATCAACGAAAGGACCTGGTCTGGTCACCTTTAACTAATAGATGCCTTTAATTAACAATAGATTTGGTGTAAGGCATCATACAACTTGTACCCAATTTAATGCGTTATATCCTTTAATTTTTAATAAATACCATATTGCCTAAATATGTTTATTGGCGAAGCAAGCAAGCAAATTTTAATATTTGTGTTTATCACCAAAAAGAAAAGGACGGAAGTACCCCGCACAAAGAATTATAGGCTAGCAGTTAACAGCGTCATATTTTTAGAATGTGACATACCGGCGTGTGCTGTGTGTCAATATGGGCAGATTCTCTTGCACAATGACATAAGTAGCAACCGTCGTTTCGTTGACCTCTGAGCCGCACTCCTGGTGATGTATCCTCAGGATATAGGCGTCTTGCGGACTGCGTGGGTTGCCCTGGAGTGCGCAACGTTCCGGCCCGCCGTCCGCCGCCTCCACGGCTATACGCCCGCCGAAATACGGCCCGGTGAACACTTCTACTTCGCTAGCGTGCGGCAAGCACTGCGTCGCTCGCGCTGAAACTGTTATAATTACATTTAGTTGTTCCATTGCTATCAAACAATAGATAGTATACTCTCAAGGCGTCCAACTTATACGACCTTCAGGTTTCGATTCCCAGTCGGCTTCAACATGTACTGTTGTCTGCGCCACGTGACTATTATGATTTATTACCATTAGCAAATTTGATACTGTGGTCACAAAATCACATTTAATAGGCTGAATATCGTAGTCGATACCGTTCGGCATTATACTATGTTAAAATTGTACTTTTCTAAATTTTTGTGTGGGCACGAAAATTAGAAAAGTAAATAATGTTACAGTTTTATACACTGATTGTTTACCATTTGAATAATAAAAACGTTATTTTATTATATTATTAGGGAGCTTACATCCTTTAGTAGGCACGATGATAATCTTCGATCCTATAGACTGCGGGTCCGCTAAGTCGCGTGCGTCTCGTCTCACCGGGCGCACCTCGAAGGAGTACGTAGTGGCCATGCGCAGGCCGGAGATGAGCGCACTGTACGCGCGCCCGCGACGCCCGCTGGGAGTTGTAGTCGATATGTCGCCAGATCTGCTCCGAACTGCTTTATCATTTTCATTGTTGTCCACCACCTAAGAAAATTTATTTTAATACAAAGCCTGCTAGAGCTACGCTTTTATGTCGATTATCCTGGTTTTGAATTCTTGAAATGGCAGGAAATTGTGTCTTTTGTGGCTATAGGTTTGGCACCCTATTCCGTTCAATAATGACAATAAGCTCGATGATAAAATATCGCGCGTTATTTAAGTTATATTTTAAGGGGTTATTATTTTTATAAGTGAGCAAATTATACACGCTTTTTACTGAGGTAATAACTAGTTAGGTAAGTCGGCTGCTAATGTTAATGATTTACATTTTATCATAGGAAAAACACAAAACCTTTATGCTGTTACTTCAGCAATAAATCTTCTGACCGCATATTTTGCAGACCCGTAAAGCACCTGAATATAATATAAAGCATTAGGGCTGCGGTGAGCGGACTGCGGCGTCACGGTCACGCCTTGACGCCGACAGCCATTATATCCCGTTCCAAAGCCAGATACCGAACCAGGCCGACCCTACAGATGTAAATGGAGATATTTTAATATGTTTAATATACAAACCGCTTTCTTATAAAACCACTGTGGTCAACGTCTAAATTTACCATATAAAAAACAACATACTCCGCGTAATCTTCTTAATAGGTATTTTAAATGATCTCAGTTAAATTGAACTTAAGGTTTTACGCAAAAATGAGGATTGGTTCGAATTTTCCAAGACAAACGTATATCGTCTAGCGTTTGAATTTTGTTAACTCAAAATAGTTAACACCTTTAGAATTTTATTTATCACTATATAATGTCATCATTAATTGTAAGTATACCACTTACGGTGGTGTGCCATTATGACACTACATAAATAGGAGAATCTCTTGTTACGCTGAAGAAAGATCGCCTTTCCTTAACCTATCAATCAGTTTAAAGTAACAGTCCCCGACAAGCAAGTAGCTTTAAGTGATGTGGAAGAAGACAGGTGTGTTTAGACTATGTATTTTTTTATATTTAAACTAACAAAATCCTTAAAGCCAAATCTAAAAGTTTAACTGAGGATGATAGTGTACAAATAACGGACCGGTTGGCGCGGTTGGTAAGATGTTTGCCTTTCCCGCCGCAGGTCGTGGGTTCAAGTCCCACACTGGACACATTTGTGCATGGACATGTCTGTTTGTCTTGTGTCTGGATGTAAAGACCATGGGAATACGGGCAGCAGCGTCCTCTTCTTAGTACGATGGAACATACTGCGATCGCCAACCCGCCTGCCAAGCGTGGCAATTATGGCACATTTCCCCCAAAGATGCGATCAATGGTGCCTGTGTTCAGCAGTGGACGATAATAGGCTGAGAATTGATGAATAGGAATAGGATAGTGCACAAAAAAAGTAAAATATAGCGGTCATGTGTACATCAAAGTATAATTATTAATTTTATATAATAAATTAAAGCAGGTTTGAAGTACACGCCGTAATGTTAACTCCTTAATTTTTTAAATAATGAAAAGTCTATTAACAGTCAAAAGCCAGACCGCTATCCAGAGACATCTGCAACAAGCTATTTCGATATACGTTGCCTACAGATATAGATAGAGGATAAACAGAAAAATCGACATTTTCTCCCCCTATCCGTATGGATAGGAAGAGAAAATGTCCTTTTCCGTCAAATCCCCTTTCCCTTCCCACCCTCCTTATAAGAAAAGGTTGGGAAGAAGAAAAGGACTAAAATTAGGCCTCCGGCACCTCGCCTGTCTTCAGTAAGATCCTGGTATTTTACGGGTCGAGCGGCCCATTCATGCAACAATTTTTTTAGAAATACACAAGATTTTTTAAGTTATCTGTAATAACCTTGGTGCGGCATCTGTATTGCCCCCAGGCCTGCAACTCGCAGTAGTGCACCTGGAAGACGAGCACCTGCCGCTCCCCCTCCTCGCTGCCGTACTCCCAGCGCAGCCGCACGTCGCGGAAATCAGGCTCGCCGATTAGATGCAGCACCTCTGCGGATTCAACACGCCCTACATTAGCTAAACACTTCCATTTTCACGCTCCAACACTTCGTTTTCTAAAGCGATTTGTGTAATTGACTTCCTTAGTCCACCGAGACGCTCGAATGCGTCGGCGATCTAGTGACGTGTTCGTTCTATTAACCCAATGACTCGTCCACTACACCATCGCGGTAAGCATGTATGCTAGATGTAGTTTGCCAATTACGGAATTTTAATGGCGCATTTAAATTAAAATGAGACATTCGAAAATGATAACATCAACATCGGAAATTTTTCGATTCGAATAAAGTCGAATTTTTAATAAAAAGGAAGCAACAACAAAGGTAATAAATCAGTGCTATAATACTCTGCATTTTGAACTAAAAAAAACTTTGACTAAGTAACTCGTTTGCTCTAGTCTTGGGATAAAATATTTCTCTACTCGTTAGCTTTGAGCTGAATCACGTTAAAGTTCACTGCAATATGTACTGCTGAAGATTGATATTAATGGCGGTTTTTTACTTTTTATTTTGATGTCTTATTTATGGGTTCTTTATAATGATGATGAACAAGAACACGTTTTTCTTATTTCTTGTTTATGGACGTTATGTTTGACTTTAAAAATGTAAATAACTAACTCTCTAAAAGAAAACGCTCTAGATGTATCTAAATGCTCTCAGAAAGTCTTGATCAGGCAGCTATAATATAATTAACGAAAACTAGCACATCGTATAGATTGACAGACCGCGCTCCCGCCCCCGGCCGCCAGGCGCGCGCTCTCGACTGCAGCCCACTGCACTGTAATGAGCTAATTATCTTAGCAGCAAAATAAACACACACTCTACTAGGGGTGCGATTGTTTATACCAACATTTGTAAATTATTATAATGTCCAAAACTAGTTGTAGGAAGTTAATTCGTAGATTAAATCGTTAATACCAAGTCGTATTGTCATATAAGCAAAAAAAAACTGGGATGCCTTACTATTCTAGGATTCCCTAGGATTCTATGAGTGAAAAAAGTGTCGAAGATGAATTAATTGACAAACGTGTCTCTCTGCTTGCCCTATTCTGAAAAGCAGGTCACGCCACTGTGTGTGTGCTGCCATAGTTCAAAACTTTAAATATGTTAATACATAGCCATGGAAATAAGTTATAAAATTATATGTGCTTTCCTAATTTTATTAATAAGATATCTAGTAGTTTTACCAGTCAGACCAGAATTAGCGACCCCTTTCTGTTTAAAGTAATCATTAGTTATTAAATACTCACTCACTGAACTATATTTACAAACGATTATATCAAAAATAAAAAATAAACTGGCCTCGATTAATATCTAACCGAATGGCTCATGACAAATTACCCCTACCTGATACCTACAACATAAAATAAACAATTCATGTCCATAGATGACAACTAACTAAAATTAACTAGTTGAATAGAAAGCGTTGCAAAACAAAGTTGTTGGGATATTTACATAAGCTCCTATGCGAGTGTCCACTCCCTGTCATTGACACAAACCAAACACACTCGCTTACAAATGAAGATGAATAATGAAACAACTTAAAATTTCACTTGTATTCTTTATACTTTTGTTTAAATCCCAATAAATGAATTATTGAAAAACAAATTCAGAGGGTAATAAATTGACAAAAAAATCATTTCATCATACAAGTTTAGGAAAGCTATAAAACGCACGGTCCCGGAATTTACGCGAGAATTTTAAGTTTATAGGATAGACCAATTGACTGTCGTAGAACTAATACATTTTTTTTATCCAGGTTGTGATAAGAAAAATGTAGTGTATAATTTGTTGCCCCATGCTGAGACGAATTAGAAATTAATCTAGATATGTTGAACGCAACCCTAATTAAAAATGTATGCTTCCTATTTTACAAGTTTCTCCATGGAAATATACATTTAGATAGATAAATAGGGTATAGATCAGGCTTAAGATAAACACACGTCGATGTCTCCCGGTCTATTTAAATCTGACATCAGCTGTCTGATGAAAGATAATTTTAATTTAAGTAACCTAAATATATAAAACAAATCTCTGCTTCCCTTGATTGCGCCATAATTTGAGAATTTCATTCATCTTTTTTTTTGAAGAAGTTTCTTACGGAAAGAAAAATTAAGAAAATTGTAAAATTTCCGAAAATTTAACAACAAATTTAACTTCGTGCTTTTGACAGTTCACGCGTATTTTGATAAAAACAAATTTTTCACACGTTATTTATTATCGAAATTATTATACGCGGAATCAAATTACTAAAGTGTCAGCGAGGAAAATGAGAAACGAACACGTTTGAAGCTGCGTGCATCAGCTAGGTAACCTTTCTCCTTTAAGTTTCTTACAAATTTTGTGTCAGCTTTTATTAACGAGATATGTTATTTTCGGGTTCCCATTACAAGAAACAACAATTAATGAGGTTTGAACTCCATTTATGGTTACCTCTTATCACTTTTGAGACATGTTAAGTTCAGCAAGGCATTCCAAGCACTTAAAACGATTCCATTCCAATTTGTAATAATTATAGTTATATTTAAAATCTACTTTCAATTTTAACTAAGAACCAAAGAAAGTGTTAGAACGGTATCATAAATATTTTAATTTCGCCGACTTAACGGATAGCAATTTATGCCAATGGGCTTGACCTGGTGGCAAGTAAATATCGAGGTCGTCAGAATGACCTTGTTTGTCCTTAACTTTTTTTCTTACTTAATTTGCTTTTTTATACATTAAACAACAAATACTGTTACTTCTTATATTCACAATCACTCCTAGGCGTTACCTTTCTACTCTCTTCTTACTGTAAATGAAATTTATACACATTAAAAAGTGAATTTATAATTATGTTTAAGATTAAGAAAAATCTTATTTTAATGCGAGTGTATGTGTGTTAATTAACCTCCAAACTAAAATATTAAATACTAGCTGTTGCCCGCGACTTTGTCCGCGTGAAATTCAGTATTGATGTATCTATATGTAAACATACATATATCTGCGAGAAAAACGTTGACGCGTAATCTATCGTTTTACCAAATTTCCTCAAAATCGGTTTAGTGATTTAGGCGTAAAAGTGTATCAGACACCGACAGAGCTACTTTCGTATTTAAAATATTAGTAGGGATTATGGAGAAAGACTAACTTTTATATATTATTCTTTTTTTAATTATTACCTAACCTAAATAAATAAAAAATAAAATAAATATCCATTTTATTGCCAAAAGGTGTGAATATTAAGTTTTAAATTTACCAAATCCTGTTTTTTATTATTTTATGCCATCTAGCGACCTAACGAAGCAACATTGTAAACAATTTTAAGAGTTAATTTTTTCACCCGTTTTGTAATAAACACGCAATCCCGTACAACCGAAGGGTCCAGCCTAAGTAGAACCATGATCAGCCCATTTGACAATATAGATCGAAGGTCAAGTTACATAGTAATATTATAATGTCTATTTTTTAACTTTGTATTATCTTTGAACCATCATCATTTTATAGAATATATTAGATAAAACAAACACGTAAATCTCACGATTGGAGCTAATTACAATATATTGGTGAAAACCGCATCCAAATCGGTTACGCCATTTCTGAGAGTAGAGTATAAAACAGACAGACAAAAAGACTCACAGACATACAGACAAAAATTTTAAAAATCGTTGTTTTGAGTTCTATAGCATTGGTAAATAACCCCTGTAATAGTTTTGCTAATTTATTTTCCATGTCCAGACACCGATCAATTACTATTTTATTATATGTATAGATATTATCAAGAATTCAGGCATTGCAAGCCACTCGGAAATCAAAATTAATTTATGTTGACCTCAATAAAGCCTTCTAACTCGTATTGTAGATACCTAAATGTATGCCAAAAATGTTATTTAATTAGTCCACTTATCTAGTAAATTACATTTTACGAAAATGTAGGCCTTTATTTTCATAAATATTTTAGAAAAGTATTCGGTTAGATCTGAAACATATGGGTAACATAGAAATGGGTTAGATTCAGCATTATTTATACATAATATGTAAGGCTAGATTCAGATATTTCACGATATTAATGAGTTCGGTGCAAGGCAACGCCAATTGTTATATTTGCTTATCCTTTGTGGATTAAACGGAGCTACGACTTTTTTGTGTTTATTATTTTTAAGAATAACTTTATAGGTTATATTTCTCACCATGGTATTATAGTAATAAAAAAGTTGTAGTACCCAATGATTAAAATAAGATTAAAAGAAAAGATAGTTCCTATAATTCGGTACATTGAAATAATAAAGATTATATAAATACAACTCTAAACTTTCCTTTATTAAGTTTAATTAACTTTTTAATCTTGGCTTCACTTGTTAGTCGTGTCTATGTCGTCTAATCGATGTACCAATAAAGCAGAAAGTGAAAGGTATCTTCACTGTAACTTTAGTAATAGCTATATGAAGCTACTCAACATTTAGATTATGGTTCGCGTTTTATAAGGTATAATTATTATAATACGGTAATAAATCAACAATAAATTATAACGTCAAGTTTAATCAAAGTGGAACTACGCCTATTTTATTTGGCATCGCTATATAGCTTTATCGTGATATTAATTGGTTGTTGTTGCTTGTTTATTACGATAAGCATTTTAAAATATAAAATACTGGCCAGTACCGCTAGTCTCATCAAGTCTTTACACGTCATTGTTCTTAGTTCACTAATGATATTCTGCACCTTTTATACCATAACGTTCATGATGGTTGATGGCAGTGATACCTCCATAGTAGTAACGACCACCTGTCCCAGAATAATGAAGGAAATATTAGGAAATAATTGTCTTAATTATTTGTCTTTTGTTGCGGGGTCATTAGTCAAATCAAACATCAGTGTATCAGATGCTATATAACAAAAACTATAAAACGGATGTTACGAACAAATATACCGAACAAAGTGAACATGTTAATTAAAATTTAGTGTTTATTCCTTTACAATTAAAGTTGATTTTACAAATTCTATCTATGTATGCTGTATTTATATGACTCATACAAAACGGATGTGGATGTTCCATGCGACGATTTGTAAAGAGGAAGTTCCTAAAAACCATTATTATTTCGACACGGTTCACGACTCTACAAATTTTTCAACAATACGAAAACAATAAACATTGCTATGAAATGATAACACGAATCTTTCAATGTAAAATGATATGTGTAAGTATCAATTACTGTTTCCGATATAATAATAATATATAAAGTCTCCAACAAGACGGACAGATGATTTTATGAAGATTGCAGAAGTCCATTGAATGAGCAACCAATCTTAATAGCGATCTTCGAGATAGACTTACATCTGTCAGTCTGTCCTTTGGCTGACTTTTTATCGTTATCATACAGTATCCTTATTCCTTTTCGCCCTACCATGATTAAGTGGTCAGCAGAGCGAACAATAGCTGTTTGCTTTTCATAGATTTTATTAGCTTCCAAACTGAGAAGAGAGCCTGTAACTGTCTGTGTCCGTTTTATGGTTACTGTTAGAAATGCAGAAACGATGGGCGCGTCTAGTGGACACTTGAGGCAATAAATCATGATATACGGAGCAAATGACTTTTCAAGTGGCAATCTTAAATGTATTGACGCGTTCGTAAAAGACTTGAATACCGTTAACTGCCATCAAAAGCCCGTAAGAGACCAGCGCCTTATACAGTGTATACTACGAGTACTGCACTGCAATGATTACAAGATTTACCATAATTGTAATCTTCGCATTCTCATTACCAATTGAAATAGACTTGCTTTATGACCACTCCTCTCCGTCTTTGATCAAATTGTTTATGGTGTATCGCTCATGTCAATGTCTAATCCATAGATTTATAATTGTTTTAGAAAAAAATGTAAGCTATGTTAGAACGAGGCTATCTGACACGGGTACGAGTATATATTACATACTTAAAGGGATATCCCGGCATATGTAATTGATATATGTATATATGTTTTCTACAAATAAACTATTTATATTTCTAGCAAAAATATACTTCCAGACACTTGAAAAATTCCACTCGATTTTCATAGTGTCAGTGTGTATGTGAGAGAATTTAGTGTATTAATTAATATAACTAAATGTGGTTTTTTGATTTTTAACACAAACCGTTTCTGGATTTGTGCTGTTTGACTGCTGGATTTTACGACGTCACGATTTGGTGACTCTTATAATAATTTCGCCACAGAGAGCACTAGCTATAAATAAATTACCATTATAACAAGGTTTAATATCTATTCAAAATATCTTTAGTGTTATTACCTAACAGTAAAGATGGTTATCAGAAATATAATATTTTATTAATCTGCATGAGCTAGCGAAGTTCCTAGCTTCAGCCCCAAATCTTACCTGCGTGGTTAGTTGTATTGCCTGCCTACTTTAGTGACCATTTTGGAAAGTTGTTAAAATTGTTGTGTAAATTTTTATGTAACAGTTATTTTCATGTTATTAACCTGCCAATGCGTACACAAAGTATAGACTACATGGATACGACGAATTTACCTATGGTATTTGTGTATGTCCTACACCACGATTCCAGAGAATTAACATTATTATTTTTTAGTATACAGGAAAGACGTATAATTAATAAAATAAGTATAAATATTAAAATAGATATGTTGTATGTTTCAACAGAGCCGCCATGCCTCCAATTAAGGTAGAGCTAGATTGAAATATACTACATTTTTAGTTGGGTCGACGAAAACAAATACTAAAGACGTCGCTATCGGCTGCCCTTATCTTGGCGCCTATTCTCTTGCCTTTTGGCGCCTCTTGTCGTCGGCGCCTAGCATGGATCGACTGCTCCTCTCGTTCAGTAGAACTCCGCCTCTATAGTAATAGAGGCGGACCTGTATCTCAGACTAATATCATTAAACACCTAAAATAATCATCTTTCAATCTATTTTTTATTTTTTTATTTTAAAGAGCATGTACTTTATATGTAGAATTGGTGTAATTATTGTAATTGATGAGTGATGCGAAACGGCCATGTACCCGACAACAAAAGAGCTTCACGCATCGCTCTTCCTGTGAGCGCTTTATGAGGCCATCTGATTTTATACAGTCATTTGAACACACGCAGAATATAACTTGTGTTCCAGGAACAAACTCGAGCCGCTCTGTTTCTTTACACTTGCACAGAAAAATAACAGTTACGTCGTTAAGCATAGAAATATGTATCCGTTGTAATTATCGCATTACAATTGTTGTTAAAATAGTGATACCAAATATGCTTCTCGACAGGGTATTATTGCACCGAGGAAATATTACTAATTGACGTTGTTTTTTTTAATATGTAATGCGACAAGAATTCTAAGACATACCTCAATAAACCATAAAAGTAATCAACAGGAACCAACATTAGAATTGTATCACCGGGTTACAATCAGAACAAAGTAGTGCACAAAACGTTTTACAATGTGCGACTTCAAATGTGAACTCTAAACACGTAAAAAGCAGAGGAGCGTGTAAATCCAAATCTTATTGTCAGCCGGCCGTGCGTGTATAATCACCGTTTTTGCCGAATTCAATTAAAAATTGACCTACTGCGGCCGCCGTGTTAGCAGACAACAGTCGGGTTTTTGTATCTTCCGACTTATACGTGGGTCATAGCACGCCAAAAGCGAAAAATTTTTAGTATAGGTATACTCTCTGATGGTATGTGGAGCGTTCAGAACTGGCGCACGGTTTAATTTTAGGACGTCATCTCTTAAAGTAATTAGATTAAACGGTTGTTACATACCAACGCATTGTACACAAATAACTTTGCGTATATTGTGCGTGGCGCGAATCAATGATGCATACTGGTCTAAATTCTTATCTCTAAAGTGATGTTCAGTTGTAGAGCTCTAGAGTAACTACAATATACTCAGACCATTGAAATTACATGATTTCATTAAACACTTCATGTAATGGTTTTTAATGTAGTTGATTACTAATAGTTAATATAAAAAATCAATAATCCTGACCCCGACCTCTATGACATTCCGGGAGAGAATACGAATCGAATGAAACCTCAAAATCAGTCCATACACACATACAGATTTTTCTTACATACAGCCATGGTACCATCTCCATCTACCGCCTCAGCCTATGATCGTCCACTGCTGGACATAGTCCACCTCCATTGATCGCATCATTGGGCGGAAAATATGCCATAATCGTCACGTTTAGCAGGCGGGTTGGCGATCGCAGTATGTTGCACCGTACTAAGAAAAGGACGCTACCGCCCGTCCTCCGGTGGACTTTACATTCAAGCACAAGACAAACAGACATGTTCATGCACACAAATGTTTGTCTTGGGTGGGAATCGAACCCACGACCTACGGCGTGAAAGGCAAACATCTTACCACTGCGCCAACCGGTCAGTCAAGTATTCTGGCCACTAACTCGTAGCCTACCATCGCTTTATTATGACACACAACGCTAGTTAACCAGTTACTCTATATAATGTTGTAAGTAACATGATACTGCGACAATATCGATAGCTCGTTACGCTTTACACATTTATCACAATGCCTCTAACGCCACCACACTTACAAACCGGAACGGATATTTATAAAATCACACTCAAACCAAGAAGTAAAACTGATAAATCTACCTCCGTGATGTAATTAGTATCTATAACGTGCCACTGTTTTGAAGCTTGCTGTATTTTTAACATAATTAATATTGAATATTTTTTAACATAATTATTCTATTGTTTTTTTTTGTCATTTAATATTTTAGGGCAGGTACTTGTTTCTGGTGATGTAGTTTTATCGAATATTTTGAAAAATAAATTGTTATTGTTAAAACCAAGGATGTTTATACGGGTGTAAAAGTTTTGCTCTTGGGTATTACTATAGTATCTAAGTACTGGCTTAAAACATTTAGATGACCAGTGTCAGGGTAAATTCTTTGGTGAATTTATTTCTGACAAAAGAAAATAAAGGAAACGCTTATTTTACCATCATCGAAGTGGAATTAGTGAAAACTAAAAACGGTAGAATGAGTCAGTTTAGAAACGTTACATTCCAAGAATTATATAAGGTTATTTGGTGTGGGCACGGGCATAAACGAAAATGGCAAAACTGCAAAAGTTCATTGAACCGTTACTGGAGTCGTCTGCCATTCTATACATAGTCAGAACAAAAGCCAAATCTTAAATAAAAGAGGGAACAGCTATTATCAGATACAAACAAACCATAAATATTGACATCTTTAATTTGCATAAATACAAATCAATGTTTTTATTTTTGTCCACTATGCTATGTGTTCTTAAACCGTTGAAGGCGATAAAACTTTGGTAGGATGTTCTGAGAACGCCCGCGAGGGTTACTAGACCAAAAAATTATATCTGAACGTGTAATAAAATTGTAATTGATCGGTGTCTATACATGGAAAATAAATTAGCAAAACGATTACAGGGGTATTTACCAATGCTATAGAACTCAAAACAACGATTTTTAAACTTTTTTGACTCTTTGTCTGTTTGTTATATTGTGCGCGCTAATCTCAGAAATGGCTTAACCGATTTGGATGCGGTTTTCACCAATATGTAGTAATTAGCTTCAATCGAAAATAGTTAGAATTAGTTTTTATTTCATCTAAATCGGTGCATAAATAAAAAAAGTTTTATCAATGTAAAGCGTTCCGTTAAACATTTCTTCAGAAAAAATGCTATAAAATGACTATTTAGTTGATTGGGATGAAACTTTCGTTTACTATATA
>DWLR01000937.1:0-20987 GCA_018246295.1 Papilio alexanor hazarajatica | reverse complement strand
ATATATATATATATATATGTTTTTGAATTTCTCATTTGTTCTCATAAATCATATTAATTTACTACTATTGCTAGTACTATTTAATTGTATAAACGAAAGTTAACAGAACAGCTAACTTGATATAAGAAGTTTCTAAGACATTCCAGTATACAATTTTACGCCGTAACAAAACATATCTGTTTAGGTTGTGTTTTTGACACTGATATAATCGGAACTATAACCTGGTTTCATTTCGCACATAATAAAAGAAACTTGACGCACGTGGAGGTTTATTCGAATTCCAAAGATCGCTACATGTTTAATACTTTGCCGCTCGTTAATTTAAATTTACAATAAGTTAAATTTTATACGCTTATTTTGTTTGCTTCAGGTGTATTCGTTTTGATAAGCATTTTATAAAAATCATGAAAATGGATTAAACATTTTGTCTTTGTATTCTATACATACTTAAGTCGATCATATGAGTGACATCCCAAAGAATCGTATATAAGGCGTAATTTATGGATATAGAAGAAGCGAGAGTTGTGTCAGGAACGCGACAAATGGAAATCCGTAATCTTTGGCTACCCTTCTGCATCACGGGCGTGAGGGATATGCTATATTATTTTGTGGTTATTCACAATTTATCAAAGTCAACACTGTATTCTCATTAACTTGAAACCAATTTTACATATTTAATTCATTTTATCCTGTTATAATGGAATAAAACGGAGATATTTTTCCGGGTATGAGAATTGAAAATAAATAAAGGCGTATTTGTTTAAAACTTTATGGTGTTACGTGAATACAATGTGTAATAATCTAGTTCATGTTGTGGTATACAGTAAAATAGTTTCTTAGACAAGTTAAATATTGCCATGGCGTGGTTGTGTACAATAGCCGTAAATACTATGACTGTTTATCGGCTGTCTCGTAGTGTAATAGGGGCACGGTAGCACTCTGCTGTATTTGTCGTATAGTTTTCGCCATTGCACGTTTTTACTGTTGTTTTAGTTTTTAATTTAGACAATCAGTCATCAACTGTGAAATTTCAATCTATTTCAATTACACAAGATTGTTGTTCTTATGTTTTTCCTCGTCAAATAATAACATCGATTCGTTTGTATTTAGTAGCTAAAATGTATAACTTCGTCACTAGTTGTAGCGGCATCTCGCTTGCCGGTTATTGAAGGTAAAGTAATTGTGTTAAAAACATTAGGCTCCGCTGCCGCAGGCCAGACCTTTAGCGATGAAGACTTAGTTTACTTTTCGTAATGGGCCATTTCCTTTCTCAAATGTACTAAATAACAAAAACATTAATAATTAATTAATCATTTGTAATTTAGGTGTCTGCATCGGCTTCCGTCGCGTAGATAGTCAAATAAAAAAGGTATCGTCTATATTACTCGACAATACAAGAGTTATCAGTGAAAGAATTCTTAATAATCTGTTTTTCACGGGTATTTAAGTATGTTTATGTACGTATGCATGTATATGTATGCGGCTGGATCGGCTTTCAGGAGTGAGGTGTAACACGATTCGTTTTCTTTCCTGATGTGTTTAGGGGTACAGTCAGTATACAGTATATAGGGGTAGAGTTAGTCGGGTTTATCCAATTTTTAAATTAACTATAAGTTGACTGTACTTACTCGTAGTACTAACGATGAAACAGACGCAGATCATCATCTCCCTACCCTTTTCCCACTTGCGTAGAGTCGGCACAGTATGTACTACTCTTGCATATATCCTGGACTATACTGAAGTCTAGTCCAGGATATATGCAATCATCTCCATCCATCATCTTTAGTTTGTATTAAATAAAGGGAAAAGAACTTTACTATAGTTCGTACAAAAAGCCTTAAGAATGGGATCGATAAAGCGACCCAAGGGAATGAAGAGCCAGCCCTTTACCATTAAGCAAATGGAGGTGCCCTTCTTCTGAAAGCATTGTATAGCTCGGAACGTTAGACTAATGATTTAAGTTTGACTATTATAATGGAAATTGTATATATTATGTGAAGGGATCTAATTTCATTTTATTTGGTTTCAGACATTGGTCCAAATAAGATGTAACATTTTAGAACGAAATTTATTCTAATTGAAAGTGACAAAAACAGAGAAAGGGATAGAAAAGAAAGATAAAATTTAACAAAGTACTACTACTTTTTATTATTTTAACTATTCTCATTACATACAAGCAATAATCAAGATTGGAAGACGGATAATTATAAATTCCGGGTAATTGTTTGCAACCAAAACTAAATATTAATTTTATGAGAAAACTACATAATGTTTGTTTATGAATCTGAGATCTTTCAGTTTATTTGGGAATAATACGTATTAAAGTAAATGGTTTCATAGAAAATTTAATGTAGTCATGGTATAATATTATTTTAAAAAGAGTAAATAGAAAATACCATAGGCATGAAATGATAAACGGAATACAAACGTTTTTGTTACTTGAGAGACGATTCAATTACAAAACATATTTCTATTAATTTTATTGAGATTTTTAATCTTCGCTTTTTACTCGCCGTGTTTTAGTCTCATTCATAATGTTCAAACAGACTCACAAAGAAATCAAAAGATGTTATTTTTTCTTTTTCACATGTTATTTTCTCTAATTTCAAATGGGTACATACAGCTTCGAACCATATTTATGTAATGGGTATTAAGTATATATTGAGGATTCGTTAATTCGCATTACGTCAATGTGTTACTCTACTCATTGTTTACTTAACGCGCGCATTCAAATGACTTTTATCAAATTGGCATAATTTCGTCCATGATAAAATATTTTTGGTTCAAATATATTTGGGAATGGACACTAAAGTGTACCTTTTATTTGGTTCAAAACGGTAAAGAAAAGAAAAATAAAGTGAAAATTTAAATATGTTACTTATTTAACCTTGGGAATACACAGAAGTTAAGATGTTAAATATTTCGTTTCCCTATTTATTTTAATAAAACAAATATGGAACTGACATGTCTTAAATAGACCAAGGAAATTACACGAGAAAACCATTACATAGAAGATTTTAAACAACTGAGATGATGATGATGATTATATAGACTTTATGGTGATTAGATGTGAGAAGTAAATTTTGACTGTATATCCTACTTAACATGGTCATGAAAATTTTAAAATTTAGAGATATGTATGTTCAAAGTTATTAATTCGTATCTATCTTGTGAAATGATTTTTCAGTATTTATATTTTTAGTAGGAATGACAAATTGAACATATTTATATTCGTATTGTCATAGATTAATCATTATTTTATATTGGAAATTTACTAATGTTTGTTAACTTTAACAATTGAAATTTATTTATAATAAGCGAATAATCTAACAATGTTTATCTATTTAGAAACGATTAGATGGTATTTTTATTATATCACCAACTAGGCACTTACTGACTTTGTTATATTTTATCTTAGATATATTTTTTTCAATGGATATTATTGTAGTAAGATCCGTTTTATTGTTAATTTACTCGACAAGGATTGCAAAAACGATTACATTTTTAATATTACGTATAACATAAATGTTACGGTAAAATATATGGCCGGTAAAAATATAGCATGCGCGCTCACTATACATTAAAAAGCCTCATCAAAAAGCTCCCCCTGTAGCCACTACGAAAAAATAGACGTGATGTATAGACTAATGTCACTTAACGCGAATCAGACGGTTATATACCTAAGCACTTAAATAAAAAGCACCAATATCAAATGCACATTGCACAAAGCACTCCAGTAGGAAACAGCCCATTTTGACACTTCACGAATGACGTCATTACATGACTTTTTAAATTAAGAATGTAAATGTTTCTACTCACGCAGCAATGCTTTTAGATAGCGGCCAGCGTTCCATAGAAGCCTGGTACTTCATGTTCTCGATCTGCTTTTTCAGTGCCTCTTTGTCCATGGCTGCGAGAATACTGGCGTCCATCGCGCAGAATCTGTAGTATAAAACACGCACACACAGGTTAGTGCAATATACGTATTTGGGCGCCAGTGTGCCTATTTGTACAGGTTAGCAGAAAAGTTGTTACGATACGCTTGAATTATGTTTTAAAGTAAAAATAATTATAATTTTCTACATAGAAATGAATATAATAACATATTTAATATTCATCAATAGTTACAATAGGCTAAGAAATATTTTTTTAACTTCGTAAGATGATTGTTATCTTACATTTACACGTTAAATTAAATAAGAATTATGGCATGGTACTATTATTTTACAAATAGACAAAATCAAGGAGCATAAGGAAATATAAGTAAATGATGAAAAAGAGAAAAATATTTCTGCAAAAAAATATTAAATATTATGTGACTGATGTTATTTAACTTTTGTCCTCAATAATGTACGCAAAAAAAGGATTTGAATAATTTGAATGATTCCTACGTTTGATCGGACTGTTTTATTTATACATTTTGTTACATGTCTCTTTTCAGTATAAATTAATGTTAGAGGAATTTTGAACTGGTTGTACTAATAATCCATCTCGCTCATGCAACAAGGGGAGAGAGTTTCAATTGTGTGCGAGCGTAATTGTGTGAGTGATGCGCGCGCATGTTGTTACAGTTTCTATGACAACCCCTCTACGCACACTTAGCTAGTTTTGCGCAAATTTAGTTAATATCGAGACAGTTGCAAAATTCAACTTTATACCATACGTGGTAAGATTCCATTTTCAGGAGTACAATAAGTGTAAAACTAATGAATTAAGCGTAATGCCTGGTAGTCGCCTGTGTTTCGTATTCCATTATTCTTCGTCTGTTGTACGCCAACACCATGCGTCATAATCTAGAGTTAAATTTCAAACCTTAAACATTAACTATAGAGTTGATAATCATTTGAATAAAATGTTAAATTGAAATAAACTTTGTCGCCTAACTTATGCGTGTAAGGTGCTGTAATTAACACACGTTCTACCATTAATTGCAAAGATAGTAATTTCCAAATAGGTTACCGAATATGCGTTTGGAGGCCGCGGTATTCAAGTTATTTCTGTAATAACTCGCTGCGGCCTCCTTGATTAAATTCATGACGAGCTTTATGACTTAGTAACAGCGCTTATTTATATTCCTTCGTTGTGATAAAGAAGCTTTCGTTTTCACATTTTTTAATAAACATTTTGAACCCTGATTTCGGCAACTTAACGAAGATCTTTAGGTTTTCTTTAGATTGGTATTTTTTATAAATGTAAACTACAGTCTTTCATTAATACTCGATTGTCAATTTGATGGCGTTAGAGAAGAATATATTTTAGTCAGAAATATCAAGTCTATAAAAATAGGAATTGATAATTACTTTTTTGATTATTTTTTATTTTTAAGATTAATTAAGTGATATTGTAAGTAATTTTTTTTGTAAGTAAATTTGTGGCAATTTAAAATAAATAATCAGCCCGGTAACCGAGAGGGGTAGGTAGAAGTTACGGATTTCCATTTTGCGCGATCTTGACACACCTTTCGTCTCTTCTACATCCATACAACTATGCATATATGTTTGTCAGTTATGGGTAATCTTTGCTATAAGATCTTATACACACAAATGTACATGTAATGATGATATAAGATTATTTGGAACGTTTCCTACATTTTAAATAGTTCTTTTCTTGTCAGTTTCTCTTTATTCATCCTTTCAACTTGTCTAACCATTGGAGCACACCTTACATAGTTCTTGACACAACGCCCTCTTTCAAGACACACTTTTCCCTACCATTCAGAGTCACTCTAAGCATAATTCTCAAAGATCACATCTGACTCTTCAAAAAGGCAGTAAAACATTGATGTAGTTTATTAAGATGTACCTGTATGGCACTATATTAAGATGTTCTAAGTGTTGTTTCACTTATCCACATTCTCTTAAATAATTATTACTCTCCATTTAAAAGATTCTATTTATATTCATGCACTCTCTCGGGCACGGGCCGCTCTCAAAAGATCGCCGACAGTTTGTCGAAATCCGGTCTTTAAATAATCATCGAACAACCGCCGCGTCTCAATCAACGCCGTCCAGTGCTCGTTTTGTATCATAATGTTTTATATTACGAAGATATCGCACATCGAACGTGTTGTTGCGCGGAAACGTATTGCTTTTAGAGAAATAATTGTCATTGTCTCTTATATCGGTCAAAATCAGCTCTCGCTACACTCATTCAAATTATACTTATATATATAAGCTATACTTTTTATTACTATTGTGTAATATTAAAATTCACTCGGACTTTTAGTTACTTTAGTTACTTACTTTTAGTTATATACTCATATATACTGTTACAGACGTAAATACCATCCATTTCAATGTTATTTATCCATAATATCTTTCTTCGTTTTACCGTTATGGATGAGACTATTTCATCATGGTAGCGGATTACTGAGACTTGATATTAATTAAATGATTTCCCATAGCTGTTTATTCTCACAGGCTCAAAACAATGATACATATTTTTCTTTGAATTAATTTTGTGAAGTTTAGTTCAAGATGATAATCTAAGTAAACTAAATCTTCTGTCAAATTGGTTAATTTTCAATTTTTTAGTCTGTAATAACTTTACGCTGATTATGAGATTTTAAAACATGTATAAGAAAAAAATGCTTGTGTTCCCTTTCGCTCGTTTTACTATTTTTATTAGATTACTATACTATTACTAAAGCCGGCATGCTTTGCAATGCCACCTAAAGTAAAAAAAAAACTAAATAGTCAAAATACTCTCAAAGCATAGTGCAAAATATACATTAAGAACGAAAATATGCGTTTTTATAGATATATTTTTTTACCAGAAACACTCGCGACCGTCCTCAGAACATTCTGCAATGTTTAATTACAACTCGATCAGTTAAGGAACACAAAAAATCAAATATTTTCATTTAATGTTTGTATAAATAAAAATTAAAAAGTCTGTTTCTCTCCTCTTAAGAAATTTTATAAAATACGATTTTAAAAATGCTTTGTTCGAAATAACTAAAGGAGGAGTTCTTTTTTTTTTAAAGAAGTCATGTTTAAACCACATAGTATAAAAATACTGAATGAATAATACTTGTATAAGAAACCAGCGATGTTTTCAATTCTATGATTAACAAACCGCTCGTTGGACAGAATAATTAGCATAGTTCCTGTTGATATGCATGCCCTATTAATTAGTAAGAGCTACGTACAATGAAATGTAAGCGTATTTTTTTTAGATTAAGCATTTTTTTTCTATCAAAGAATACAAACTAGTTAGAGGGTGACTGATGCTCTGACTTTAATGATACCATAAGCATTTAGAGCAGCCAGAAGGCTAATGGCTAAAGTATATGTTGATTAGCCTTTAGGAATGACAGGCAAAGCATTGGAAAGGAATAGAAGACGGATGGACAGCGCAACGGCATTTTACCTATCGAACGCAATGCAGCAGTAGTTCTAATAAAAGAAAATTGTGTTACTTCTCTTGTTGAACCCGCCTATTTGTGCAATAGCTGTTGGTGATACCAATACGAATGATATGAATCGTCCGTGACAACGTTTTTACGCTGCGAAGGATATTAATTTTTTGGCAACAAATTTTAGAGTATCAATTCCAATGACATAGATGAGATTTACTGTTTTTCGTTATTCGCCGTTTAAGCATCGCACTGCCGCCACGCCGTCCACGCGACTTCTCACTTAATGCTGGAATTATCACTGCTAAACTTGTCAATGTATTCGATATTTTTTTTTCAAACATTCACTACGAATTAATAAATATTTTTATAACTTATGGTTGTCAATAAATCAATATTAATATGCTAGTTATTGTAATTCAGTGTCCCATAAAAGTGTGCTTAACAGCAACCCCCTTCTAGAATACTGATTCATACTCAATTACTTTTAAACAGCGAATCATCAATCTATCTGGTTCAAGGGTCGCATTGATTAATTCAGAACTTGCCCTGTTCTAACCTAGTTACATGTTAATGATTTATGTAGTGCAAAACATAGCCTACTTTTGATAAACCAATAATAATTTATATGATTGGAGATCCTGATTTACTTAATCGTCAAACACAGCTTCTTTCAGAAAGCAGAGTAATTCAGACTCATATGTATCTAATATCACCTGAGTGATCGCACCCATAGACATCTTACAGACATAGGCAACAAGCATTTGCGAGTTGCAGATGCGTTGCCTACCTTTTATAGACAGAAAAATGACCTAGAGAAAAGTGGACCTTTCCTTCTTTTATCCATCCACTTCCCAGTTAAATCATTTTTATCTTCCCAGCCTTTCATTATTGGAATTTATCGGTCAGAAGGTCCGAAAGCAGAGACTAACACAAGGTAATAGATTTTTATATGCCTCACTTAGGATATGCCTTATTTATGTCATAATATTTAGAGTATTGTAGTCAGTTTGCCGCCAAATAACAGTCTCTGGTGAGTTTATTTCGAATGCACTGTTAAATTAGGCTGCGGTTACATCGACATGCCCATTTAAACTAAATCTGCGAATGGACAGACGTAATTACACTTTAGTGCCTAATATAATTTTGTTTCACTGCAGTTGTAAGTTATGTTTACATTTGGAAACAGTAGATTGAGTAGAACTGTTGCGCAAATTGATTGTATCGACAAGATCAAATACCAAGTGCCTAGAATACCGGCGTTAAGTATTTACATTTCTGCATTTTGTTTAACGAATAAGGTGTAAAACCCATCCCTTCCTATTTTCGTTTTTTATCTCTTCTATTTTCCCACCTATTCGGAACGTATCTTCGATCACACCTGCGAGCGTATGCTTGATCGTTTATGATCTAACATAAAAAAACGCTAAATATTTGAGAGTTTCACTATCTAATATTGTCACTCTTGATAATAAATTCTTTTAAGGGCTAATTCTTGTCTACCAGTTAAGATTTAGAAATTTGGATGGAAAGAAATGTGGATTTGTTCAAAGTAAGATTCACGAATGACTTACCATTGTGGGATTATGAAATCACTAGAGGTTTCAATTATTATATAGAATGGAGGGAACAAGAAAAAAACGTTCTCTCATCAGTTTCATTACGAAGGCTTTTCTTCGATCACAGACATTTGATCGAGCGCACAAATTTTGCCACAACTTGAAATCAAACCACAAAAGGGCAGTCACAGTTAAATATATATTCCCTAGGCTTCAGGGTAGATTGTATAGAGATACCATATGAGTATATAATATGATGTCGATAGTCACCGCCATGTATCATTAAACCGACCAATGCGGTTCTATTTCGCAATTGATTTGCGGTAATTAACGCATTAACTCAAACGTCCAATTAGACAGATGATATTTAATCGTGTATACTTATAATGTTACGGTTCTATAGGTTTTATATCCTAGTTTTAGATATAAATAATCTTTTACTAATATTAAACCTTCTGGGAATATACAAATTATGAGGTCCAAATGTGGCTCGGATTTAAGGCTGACATTAGTTTAAATAATATTTATTTCATTTGTTTTTCTTAAATCATCCTCTAAACCTCTAAACCTTTTCTACTAGTTAAATATATCAAATTATTAGCCTAGTTTAGCTTAGCTGCTTGTTGAAGGTTTTTCCTTAAAGATTTGTTGTACACGTTCAACATTTTTTCAGAAAATAATCAGTCTAAAAATGTTATTAATTTAATCAAGCTTCTTGTAAATTTATTAATGTATTAATTATCGGAGGGATCAATTCGAATTATCGGATTTTAGATTTTATCGAACTTAATTTTTCTATAAATTTGGGCTTCTGTGGCAGACAAAGTCAAAGGAACGACAAATATTTTTTGACCGAGGACTCACGGGTCATACGGAGTCACGGATTGCCGTCGTCGTGGATAGCTAATCAATCCTACCTTAATATTTATTTATCAACATTTTAATATGACGAATATTCCATACTATGAAGGGAATAAAATAAACATTTAGGATGATAAAAAATGGAATTATTCTTATAGCGAACACATGAAAAGCAATGTTTCATATAAAGCCTCGTTATGGCCTGGCCCAGGATAAGTTTACTCGGGATTTGCATAAATTTCTTGAACACGGCCCCCGTATTAAGTATAAAGATAAAACAATAAGCTTAAGAAATAAGCTTTTCAAAGAGTTAGACACTAAGGAAGATTTTTGTGAATATAAATATTACAGATAATATATCGGTTGTTTAAAAATTACTAATTCACGAAACTTAATTAAACTCCGTTTATTTCAACAGTATGATTTTATACAGCAAAACGTAATATTTAATTACGACTCAAATTTTTCACTAAAATGTCGTTCAAACAGAATTTGCCGTTTCAAAATTATTTGTAAAGCTCGGGAGACTTTTGCTTGTCTGTTCATTGAATATACCCTTGGAGTTTTATAAAAATCACCAAACATACTTTCAGAAATATGTGGTAATATTATATGATTAATTTAAAGAAGTATTGTTATGCATGCTTATTTCAACGTATATGAGAACATTCTTGCATAATTTCTCGGTTATGGAATACGAGCTTCCAGAATTGTACTTTCGTTCGATACAAAACGAACTCTTGTCTTGTAAATAAATCTTAAACTCTTTGTTAAACTGCTATTCTATATTTATTATTATATATTTATTATTATTCTATATTTGTTATTTTCTCTTCAAGTTAATTTTAACTGGTGATTATTATCATGATTATATCCCTAATTTTTGTGCTATGTGCACTTGTGGATATTTGCAGAACTTACTTGTTTTACACCTTTTTTGAAATGTTATTTGATATGTTGACGAACGTCTCGGCATTAAAATTTCATTTTTATTTAATTTTCGTTAGTGTTGAGCATGGTCCTCAACTCGCTTGAATCCATCTGTCGCTATTAAAACAATGTGACATAATAAATAGTTAAGGTGTCTGAATTAATTAAATAAGGTACTCCGTTATGAATAAACGAGCAATGGCTCAAGTCACTTCTTCCGCATCCAACGCTTAGTATCTTAGTATGTCGTTCGTTGAGGTCAAGTGCGGATATTTCGTATTAGACAATTATACAGAGGACACTTAAACACTTGTACACTTAAACTGTAAACTTGACGAGTAAAGTGACGCAACATATAGAGTTGTGAAGATATAGACTGGTACAACTCAAATTTGTAGCAAAATTTGCGATTTTAATTTCAAAAAGCTAGAGAGAGAGATAGCATTCGTTGTTACAATATGCTAAATTTTACACTTAATAGTAGCAGTACCAAGAGCGAAAAGGTCATGCAGAGAGGCCGACTTCGATGTTCGATAAATTTGAAATTTTCCAAACGTATTAAGGATGTATGACATGACATTTTTTATAATTTTGAAAATATAATGATCAAGATTGCAAAAAAATTATATTAATGTACAAGATTAATATAATTAAGAATCACTCTTTAACATTTAAAAAATGAACAATCTTGTATACTTGACCACCGTTTTGCGATTTTTGTTTTGTAATCCAAAACTTCCAAAATCGAAAGATTGCTTGGAATAAATTTGAAAAAAATCGGAACATTTAATGATATCAATTTACATTATATTACAGAAACAAACTCCTTGAAAATTATAAGACACCTGTTTCTAAGACGGAGGGAGGTTAAAAGAGATAGTATCGAGCTACCTCTCCCTGGAGTGTAATGGTCCCTAATCTTATCTTAATCTAATATTCTACTCTATTAACTATTCTATTTACTAGAAAGTATTTAAATGAGTCAAAGGAATATATTGTACAAATATTTCTAGAATATGTAACTGTAAAGGTGTGGTTAGACCTATGTAGTCTAAAATATAACGTCCCATGTCTATTTTAAATCTTCCTTGTATGATTTTATTATTACGCTCCACATCTTCTTCACTCATTTTCTACCCTTTCTTCTATTCTATCTCTTCTTCCTACTTAGAATACAATTTGTTATTTTAAAAACAATTACATTTAAACGTGTTATGTGTTATTATTTGATAAAATAGGAATAATTTTCTTAAACTATATACAAGTTCACCACAATTACTGTTGTCTGTTCGCTCGCGATCAAAAGGTTAAATGAATTACTCAACTAAACACATAAAGATGGATACATTTTGTGAGCCACGCTCTACTGGTTGAGTGAATTTGACTCTAAAGTATGTTTAATAAGGATCATGTTACTTTGTTTTTAATTTGACAAATGTTTGCTTTTACTCGAATCACACTATACCATTAAAGTACAAACAAAAATGTGTCGTCTGAAGTTTAGATAAAGTCGATTTTTGCTTGTAGTTTGTTTACTTTATGGCACATTGTAAGAATTACGATTACCATCTGTGCAGCACAAGAGACGTGTTTACTGTTTTCGGAAGCGAGCACGTACGGGCGTACATTATGCGAGTTTTATATGAAGCCTTTATACGAAACTTAAAATGGAAGACGAACTAGATTATACAGAATGTAATATCATTCTCAAGATCGTATTCTGAGAAGTAACGTAGGGAGGAGGCATACATTTTTTATTATCTAAACCAACTCTTTCCTAGTGTAACAACTATTTGAAACTAGTATGATATTTATGGAACAAAACCATCAAGCGGTTCACTAAGTTTATGACATTTTATAACAAATAAAATCAATAAGTTCTCTAGAGTTTATATACTAGCAAAGCTACTAATCATTAAAAGTACTTTTATTAAGTATTTTTTACTTGATACAGCTTATAAGAGAGAAAATAAAGTCTATTTTTCTGTGTTGAATTAAATCTAGAAAAACTATTAGACATTAAAATGGATGCCTTAAAAGTCTCCAATTTCAGATAACGACATGTTAATATCAAATCGTTAACTTTTATCGTTTATAATTTAAATAAAGTATTCACTAAAATTTGATGAAACGAGAGAAATATTTTTAAGAGGTCTCTTTTTTTACGACACAACTTGCTTCGTAGTTCATTTTCATCCCAAAATGAGGCTTTGTCTAAATAAGATTTTTGTCTAATACCATGATAAAACATTTGCTTTCTTAATATATGGTAAAATTTAACTAGTTTTTGCTCTGACTTGATCTAACTATCAATAAATTATATAGCGGCGGCTCTCTTTAACATATTCACATATAGAATATTATTTCTTATTTTAAGTTTTAATTGAAAAATAAAATGCCATTTTTTCCTTTTTTACCTTACAAGTTTACAGTTTTAGACAACGTCATTTTAATAAAAGAAATCGTTAACTTTATCATTTTAATAAAGGCGTCACTAAAAATTGATGGAACGTGAGAAATATTTTAAAAGTAGCTTTTTTTAACGACACAACTTGCTTATGACAATTAACTACAAAAGTTCATACTCATACCAAAATGAGGCTTTGTCTAAATTAAGTTTTAATCTAATATTATGATAAAATATTTACTTTCCTAATATAGTAAAATTTTATAGGTTTTCGTTTTAACATAATATAACTACCAACAAATTATACAGTGGCAGCTCTTACAAAATACAAATAGAATATATTTTTTTTAGTTAAGAAATTTAAAAGTCTACACTAAGAAATAAAATGGCACTATTTTTCCTAACAGTTGTTCTACGTATCATAATAAATCTATACAAAGAATTAGTCACTTCACTGAACTAGATGAGTCATATGACACTCCGTCACTGCTTTCGACTGGTCGACGGCCTTATTGACCCGACGCGATTATTGTAATTAAAGCTCTCGGATTGTGTTCCCCTTACAGTTTAGTATGCTTGTGTCTATATTAGTCACCTCTAGAGGTTTTAATCCTCAACAGTAACTAGTTTAACCAGCACTTATTGACGATTGTTCATTGCCTCACCAATCTAGTAATCTTAATTGTGATATCAGTAAATTCTAGGAAACTATCAAAAATTTTGCGTACCTATTTTACGTCAATAACATGATAATATATTTATCGATGACATTGTAACCATTGTTGACTTAAGCATATTGGTTTAGGCTTACCTACACCAATATGCTTAAGTACCTGACCTACCTTATCACGTTTATACCTTAAAAAGCTCTAATAAATAACAGATATCCACCTTTTATTAGATTGACACTTGTATCTTTTATTGTTTGAAAAAAAAAGAAAAAACTTGCAAAGAATATCTCGCGCGTTAAAAAATCTATCAATTACCGAGGCATCAACCTCGTAAATTCGCGTCGTTATCCGAATTTCACGAGAAGCTGTAAACCTGAAGTGACTCGTTAAACACGATCTTGTAGGTTTATTGTTACCGGGAGAAAGAGATCGGATAATTTGATCATGATTGAATTGGATTTTGGAAACTTCGTTACTAGATCACTGTTGAGGTGAGAATTCGTAGTTGATATGTAATACAACTGGCTTTAACGTTTAAATGTATACACTACGTGTCGAAAATTTCACATATAACAACATAAATAAATTCATGTTACTACAGTAACTAAATTTTTTTCTATATATTTTAACGGATTAAAAACACTATAGTTTTATTTCCTATTATTAGTTTAAATATTTAATTTTAACGACCTTTATTTTTTATTGTTTAAAGGAATCAAATGTCTTATAAATTTCAATGAATTTCTTTTTTAAGTCATCAATATGCACATGTGAATAAGAATGGAAAACGCAGTAGCCGGGTAGTCGGTATACAAGACGATCTTCAATGTAGAAAACATTATATGAATGTAATGAGCTGAGATGGATTAGTATCCACGTGCTTCAATAATCAATAGACGAGAACTTGTCGGACTTCAGTTGTCCTAGACATAAAGTGTATAAAATAATTTTATTATTTACTGTATAAACGCAATAGATATTTTAGAAATATCAGTAACAAAATGTACTAACAAGAAATGGCAAATTAAAAAAAAGTTGTCTGATTGTATCCACATAATTTAATTTTTTATTAACTTCAGATATTATATAATCTTACATAACATTTGTCAATCTAGGAGAGAATACAAATACAATCGAATAATACTCGAAAAATATTACCTTCATATTAGTAAGGCAATTACTACGGTAGAAGGTGGCAGATGAGAAAGTGGCAGTTCTATTGTTTTTTTTTTTAAAGTAAACTATTTGAACATGAATCAACGAGTCAACCTCTGTTACTCACTAATGCTGTTTATTTTTAATAATTTATGCCGAAACATCGAGTGCCAGCAATGTTTGAGACAGTTAATTGACTTTTAGATGTTATCATGGCTAACATTATAGTGTGAACTCACCTTTATTTTTTCGTCACTTTAAACTTGTCACGGCAATAGCGCGATCTGGGAGGTGAGAGCCGTCGCAACCTGCAACACACCTATATATATATATATATATATATAGTGAATGTTATTCCTGCATAATTTTATAAAAAAATAATTATTAAATTCGGTTAACGATTGCCTATATTTACCCGAATAAACAATGAAAGCAAATTAAAAATGACATCATGACTTAAAACACCTGCGCCCCCCCCCCCCGTGACCATAAGTGTTACAAAACGTTCGAAATTACATTAATAAAGCGCGATGAAGTCCAAAAAATAAATTTAAGTTCAATTACTTAATTCGGTTCAATAGTTTCAGTCGAAAACAAAAAATGAAGCTAGGACAGAGCTATGATCGGTGTTTCTCTAAGGGATAGAATCTGGAACGAAGAAATTCGACGGAGAGTCAAAATAGACGACATGGTTCTCAAAGAGGACCAGAAGCTTGGGACGCCCTCTTTCCAGATGGGCTGATGTCAAACCCAGGACGACAGAAAGTCATTGGATGCGGTGCGCGAAGGACCCTATTCTGTGGAAGGCATTGAGGGGAGGCCTATGTTCATCAGCGGGCTCATACAGGCTTGTGATGACGATAACGATCTATATAGCAACCAGATAATATACCAGCCAAGATTCTTATTCACGTCAGTGGAAGCTGAAGCTAAAGTATACTGGGAAATGGTTAGATAAGTTCACTTGACGCTCGCCATTAATAAACCGATTGTCTCTCAAATATCCATGTTTACTCGAATATTGTTATAAATTAAGTAATTGATTAATATAGTAAAAGAAATATGTTTATATGAAATATTCAATGATTGTATTATTTGTTATAAATATCGTTACCTCTAATTGATTTCGATAGATGTCGCTTCTTGACAGTCAAAGAAGCTACAATTTAAGCGTTAACGTTACGCAATGAATATAAACGAAAACAAATTGATGAAACTTAATCCGTTAATTTAGAATAAAACCGCTCTATTAGCTCTCCTCAAATATTTAACCTATTTGATACGAGGCTCACGTACAAAAGTATTCAGCTGAAGTAACTTAATTACCGCTAATTCTATTACCGTAATAAGGCGTCCACTTCTCACAGCAGACGCCCACATGCAAAACAACCACATAAAACTCACACACAAAAAATGTTTAAAAATATTACACAAGCAATATCATATATAATAGATAATATTAGGCTTCGACCAGAAAAAAAAACCGTAGCAAAATCGTCCATTCTTTTGGTAGCCACGATGCCACAGCTCGAGAAATACACAGATTTACATGTTAAAATTATAACACACCTCTTTGCCAGGATTAAAAGACTGGGAGTTATAAATTTTTCTTTTGTGAAAAAAAAAGTGATTTGAACCGAAATTGTCACTTGCAAAGCAACCACTAGTGTCGAACGCCGGACTAAATGTAATACAAACCTAATAACTACCGACCGAGCCACGCTCCAATTGAGTAAGAATGTATCATGCAACGACTAATTAACAATACTTGAGTGTTATACACGACTGTTAAATACTTATTTGCTTATTCAGATCCGACTGGCCAATGTTTGGAATGTAGAAAGCGTATTGTAATACAATTTGATTCAGACAAACATTTAAGTGGCGATCGAAGATAGAAATATTCTTATTGGAATAATTGAATTTCGAAATAAATTTAAACACTATAGTAAAAAAAAATAGTTTTATTTAATTATTTCATTATTGTTTTCTTTTTCAATAAACAAGTAAAATCTGTGTAATTATGTTACAAATATAATAATTGAGTATATAAGTTACGTGGTTAAAGCAGAGTTTAATTTTTTACCATCTCAGTAACGTACTAGATTAAATCGGAGTGTAAATTAAAATAATTTAATTTATGCTTAATATTAAGGAAAACATATTTATGGAATTTATCTAAGAAATAATTTATTCGAAATTTAAATAGATTAATTAGCGACTAGTATTAATTAAAAAATAATAATAATTAATGAAGCACCTTTTATGATAACTCGATGACAAAATATTCACATATAGCACTATACTTGTCCACGCAAGGGTAAGAACACACGAGCGACTGACTACGCGCACACAACGCTAGGGCTGCTTCTATACTTGCGCCTCCGGCTGTGGATGCATATTGACAGCCACCTATTAGCTGAGCTAGGAATGTACTCATTGTCGTGCGTTATACGATACCGGTAAGTGATGGTGTCTAGAAAAATGGAGCATTAATTGTCATGTACATTAGACAATTCACAATTGATTGTCAATTACTCATTCACTCACCATTACTGTTACTCACTGTTATTACACTATTATTACCTAGCACGCACTAGCACGCACTACACAGCACCTAGCACGCACTACAATTTTAATGAGCAATCGTTTTTTGTTTCTTAATTTACTCAATTGCTTAGCTTAGCCAATGTTTTCACGAAATGGATTTAGAAATGTAACAATAAAAATTATATTTTAAACAAATTATGACAATGAATTTATTGTTTAATTTTAACCATAATATATATACACAATCGAAGAATAACAACAAATACGAAACAAGTTGACAGATGTTTTAACTTAAATATATATTTTGTGTGTCGCCCACATTTCTAGGTTACCAAAAATGTACGGAAAAATAAGCACAAGGAATGACTATAGTTGAGAGAGAATAGAGTTGAGATAGAAGCGAATGAAAAAGGAAGGGACAACTTCAACTTCCAACAATTATCGTGGTGACACCTTTAATCGAGAGGGTTACATTTAGTGAAGATGACAAAAGCAGTCTTGGTTAATGTGTACAGTTTATTAAAAGGTTTTTTCGTATTATCCTACAACCATTGAGACATATCAATTCAATTCTAAAAAGTCGTGCAATGGAAACAGTCCCTATTGTAAACGATAGTGGACATAGCAAGGTGAACACACAATTAAATGTACAGCCACGTGTGGCATTCCATGCGCCCTACAGGTGCGAACTGTACACTTCTAGTTTAATTATTTTTGACCTCCTTTTGACAGTTTTTTCGTGCAAACAAGCCATTATTAATATCACATGAAAGTATTTAGTGACTACTCAATTGAATGGTACAAAATTATGCTCCTCCTCGAGACTCCTCAATTATCTTCTTTCTCAAGATTACACAAGTCAGTGGAATTGGAAAAAAAATTATCACTGTACAAATGTATTCTTCTTCATTTCAACACTCATTAATTAAATCGAATACAATTTGCTTAAGTCTAAATTTCACAAGTAGGTCTTGCCCTTATGGTTTTGTCATTATTAAGCGAGCAAGCAAAACCAATGAAGACCTCTAGATATGCTCTACTTTCGCCATTGCTTAATTTAGCCACAAAATCACTGGGTGTAAGTGTATAATTATCTGGAATCAAAGTCATCGGTTAATCAATTGTCCTGCCCCACACTCGAAATCCATTACAAACGATTTAAAAACAAACGTAGACTTACATTGAATGCTACATTAATTTGTTTTGCAGTGCCGTTTATTCTGATATATAGCGCAACTCATGTAAAGAAAACTTCAAACATTTATAAACTTTATACAAAACATTTCTACCTTGATAACAAAGTGGTAGTAAATCGACAGCAGTTGAACGTAACAAGGTTCCATATGACGCGTTGTCCCTATTCTACTGTACCCTTGTCGTAGTTGGCAGTTGAACAGTCATTGTCTGGCCAATTGTGTGAATAGGGCTGACAAGACGACATTAATGTTCAATTTAAAATTAATACAAACTGTTCAGGCATTATTTAATTTCTATGTTACGACTCTGACGACGTTATGACTGATTGTATTACAGACAACAGTAAAACATTTGTCTGATAAATGTCTCTTTGATTCTAGATGTTCGAGAGATGATCGATACGTACTTGATAGGTACATCTATCAGTAATCTAATAAACACAGTCTACAAATTGTATATAATAGATTATTGGTTTTGTTTTAACATGAAAATTCATCAAAAATATGAACATATTTGATTTGCTCAGATCAATGTGTACATTTGTCTACGTCTGTTGCTATTTTCACAATTAACGATCTACATATGTCATGGTCTTGGTCTATTTTGTATTTTGTCCACTTTATTGTTATAATATGTCTCTATCGTTAGGGCAATGTACTGTAAAATAGTTTACCCATATTTAACTATTAAATCTGGTCGATAAGTATTGCAATCTTATTGAAAAAATAATAATAATAATTTGTAATTAATTAAGAGGTACCAACCCTATTTAACAAATTCGCGCGGCGCGTGTGTCGTAACGCAGCCCGCTCTATAACAGACTCATAATGCGATTCGATTCCTTTTGTAGACTCTTTAACTTTTCCTGTACTCTTTGTTACACGGTACATATGTAGCACGGTATTATTGAATTTATTCAAACAAATTATGAATCAAGTATAGAATAAAAGTACTTCACATCTACATTCACACTAATATCTTAGTGCGAAAGGTTTTCCTTTTACATTAAAATGAGGTGGCAAGTTACGCAGTTAGGTAATGGCAAATTTTTGTAAATGAATATTGTATTACGTTTTTGATGGCTGACTAAAATTGTATTCAATCCTAAGCTATAATAGTATTTAAATATTTGTTAATTTTAGTTTAAAAGTTCTAAATGAACGAGACAACAATATCACCGTTAATGCCAATGGCTTAAAAGTAGTGAGATCTAATTTTTATTAACGTTATTCTCTTTATAATTATACAAAGAGACATCTTCGTATTTCAATTCGTAAATCATTCAGTTCCAAAAGCTTGCGGTTTGCTATCAAGGACTCGGAGATTAATGTTAGGGACAAGTTAGTGAAATGGCGTGAGTCAGGGAACGTTATCTGGCGAGCTTGTCACATACTTAGGTCGCCTGATTTATCGATATCGCTTTGGCACCAATAACTTTGAATTCTACTTAAATCAAGCGGTGGTAAGTTATTGCAATCGATATCTTATCCGTTACGCATTTAGGTGATGTTTAGAATATGCTCGTAGTTTTTTTCAAATCAAAGCGATTCAATTTGATTTTCTTTTGTGTTATTAATTGTATTAAGATTATTTAAATTTAAATATAATTATATTTAAATATGATTATTTTAATTTAAATATCTATTTGTTGTTCGAAGAGTTTCTTATTTAAATTGCATTTGTATACTATTCATGAAAAAATATATAAGGTTCTAAACTGCACCCTTCGGCTACTTAATTAGACTTCTTTTATACTAGCTGTTTTATATTAGTAAATAAAAAGTAACTAACTTACCAAATTTCCTCCTAAATCAATTTAATGATTTAGGCGTAAAAGCGTAACAGACAGACAGACAGACAAACAGAGAGACTAAAATTTTAAAAATCGCTGTTTTGAGTTCTATAGCATTGGTAAATACCCCATGTAATAGTTTTGCAAATTTATTTTCCATGTTACGGACACCGATCAGTTACGATTTTATTATATGTATTAATAAGTACTATTATTTTCTTTTAAACTTACCGTAATTTTATGATTATAAGTAAGTTCCTCGACAAAAAAAAATTGAAATGAATACCTTTCAAGTTATCTTGTATTTCGATGGCCATCAAAATTTTCGATTCTTTGAAACGTAATTCGGAATGTTTAATCAGCTTCCTCAGTAATTACCACAGTACTTGTAAGACTTTAGTCATCCTGTAATGACATAATATAATAACATCTTTCCTACCTGGTTTAGCACCTCTTTAATAAAATGTTTATCTGAGAAAAATAAATATCATAAACGTTTCAAAAAGTA
>DWLR01000936.1:0-20993 GCA_018246295.1 Papilio alexanor hazarajatica | reverse complement strand
GAGCTACAATTGGAATGTCTGCGACATCCACCGTACTCCCCGGACTTTGCTCCAACAGATTACCATTTTTTCCGGAACTTGGACAACTTCTTACAAGGAAAAAAGTTCAACTCCGATGCGGCAGTCCAAACCGCCTTCAGAGAGTTTATTGATTCTCACCCCCGTGATTTTTTTTAGTAAGGGGATCAATGAACTACATATGAGATGGCAAAAGTGTATAGATAACAACGGGGCATACTTTGATTAATTAAATATATTTTACAAAAAAAAAATTGACTATATTCTTCCCGTACAAAACGCCAATTTCATATGTAAATACCTAATATTTCTGTGTTTCCTTTGATGAGTTAAGTGTGGGGCTATCTCCTTTCCATCCCCTTCTTTTACTTTCCCTTATTTACTCTCTTCCACTCTTCCACAAAAAGGCTGGTTACGTATCAGTGACTCTTTTCTATGTAGCAGTTATTTATTGATTATTCCCATACCATTTGGTGAGCCGTGCACTCGTTCGTCTTTTCGAGCATTAATCAAAACAGCTGTGCGACTATTGTTTCCTTGGACTACTGCGGCTGAATGTGAAGTTTTGAAGTAGCGGTGTTGAAAGATACTTAAGTAGGAAAAGCTTAGTTGTTGATAGACTTGGATAAACATTTACGTACATACAGTTTTGGTTGGATGTGCGCTGTTCGTTTGGCAAACATTTGCGAATGAAGTCAATATTAAATGTGAACGTCGAATAAATGAACGCTCGGGGGTACAGTAATAAGCAGAATCTCGGATGAAACAAGCTCTTTGGGTATATCTAATCGCCAAATATACCAGCATAATTTTAATGATGTGAAGAGGTTTTAACAAATTTGTGTTAACTCCGGTTAACTTTTCCTTTTTCCGGTTTCTTCTTTTTCTTTTGTTTGTTACCATTTAATAATTACAAATATACGAAATTATCAAGTTTTAAGTATTACACTTTATTTGATTGCGTGTCGGTCGTGTTGTGTACACACACTTTGATCTATGATCTAGCTTTTAAGTATATCAATGTATAAGTATGTAAATGACTATATACTGTTATGTGTACCGTAATTAAACAAAACAAGTAAGTGACTCAAATATTATTTTTATTTTTAAAATAATCAAAACAATAATAAATTCATACAATTTTCACGAACGATATCTGATAATGCTGTTCACAATTCATTATTATATGAATATGTGTATAGCTGTCCAAAGGGTCTTTTATTTTATGACTACAATGGTGTCATAAACTAAAAAAATGCTTTTTAATTAATTAATTTAAATTTTATAAGTCTTTGTTATTTGATAATGATATACTGCATAAGTTATGTGCGGAAAACAAAATTGGTGGTACATTTGATCAGCAGCAGATCTGCAACTATGCACAGATTGGAATACCCATTGGACGCGAGTCTAATGTTGGGCTGCTTACATCTTCTGTGTTGTTGAAACAAATCAATGTGTAACATTAGCACTTCGATCGCATGCTGCAGCAGAACCCCCAACTTCTGGCAGAATCAATCCAATCAATTCAATTCAAATTTAGTGTATTTTGTGCTATTTTATAAGTTCATATTAAATACATTATATAAGTATATATTCTCAAGGAGGGTTGACGTTAGGCAGGCGGCCGGCCGTAAAACTATAGCAAAAACCAGTTGCAGTGTGGACTACAGTAGAGTCCAGGATATACAGAAAAGTAGTACATACTGTGCCGACCCTACGCAAGTTGGAAAAGGGCACGGAGATGAATGGTGTCATAAACTGTATTTTGACTTCGCATCGACATAACATTGCAAATTTTTGTTATAAACTATTTATAAATTTATATAATCTTACAACTTATTTCTTAATGATAAAATAGATATATCTAAATACGTTAAGTCAGCGTTCGTCTGTCGGCAGTTCTAGACCAATCAATACATCTCAAAGGCTGCTGGCGAATAATCCTGGCATTGAGTATTACGATGAATTAGCGAACCATTGTGCAAGAAAGCCATTATCTTGCTAGAATATCTACATTTTATGTTAAATTTAGGTTTAGTATTACATATCTAGGCAAGGTGAAATGTTAATAACCCGCATAATAAACGGAACTAAATGAAAAACTACAAATAAAATTATACAACCAAAAAGTAAAAAATCAGGAAAGACTGGTTTTATCTAAATCCAACAATCGGAAATAAAATTTGTATCTATTGCAAATGTTATTTTTTTTTTCACTTCTGCTCTTCTACACGGCTATTGTTAAATAATGTTAAATACAGAAATAGTTCATAAAATTTGAATCTGAGATAAGCACGTTCGTTTGATTCGATTTGACTTTTGTTTAAAAGGAAAACTTTACATCGTATAAGGAGTACTATAGACATGTCATATTAACCGAGGTATATAAATAAAGAACGTAAAGTATAACAAATGAGATTTAGAATAAGAATTGATAATTTTCACTACTACTAATTTGACTTCTTGTATTAATTACACTTACAAGTTTAAGTTGCAAGTTAAACTTTAAATTCCGTCGCTTTGGAACGAAGTTTTACAATAAACAACACAAGTCCTGAACTGCTTTTGTAAAAGTTTATCACTGAACCTAGGACCGCTTTAAACTAATAGCCCACTGGGAGTTTTGTAGCTTGAATCTTGTGTTTATTACAATCATAATGACGGACCTTATACTTAGCTACTAAAGAAAAAGGTAACTAAGATAATTCTCGTATTGTATTTTTAATTATATAAGTAAAAAGAAAACTAATGGTTTATTTTAAAAATTGATAAGTGAAACTGATCTCTATAGCACTCCGGGGAAGAATACGATTCACATCGCTATTTAATATCGGTCCAGCTGTTTAGACACCAGGAAGTCACTTTGGAACGTCATACATACGTACACATACATATTTACATGCGAAAAACTAAATTACACTCCAGTCAGTCAGGCAAAAAAACGATTAGGGCAAATGTCTAGTACTTACACTACTTATTAAAAAAAAACCAAGAGATATACGCCCAATAATAAGTCTCGTATTGTATTATTATAGACTTCAGAGATTTTCACAATTTATTATTTGTTCTGCTTAGCCTCTTTATGTTACTAAACCGCGAATTTCTAGTCGGAAAATGACAGTAACAGTTTTTTTTTAATATTGTTGTACTTTACAATCAATAATGAAACAGGTTAAATTGAATTTTATCATTATTTTATCATTACTTATTTTCCCTTACAGTGTTAAATATAAAACCTTCTGGAACATTTTCAAAGTTACTTCTATATTTATTCGAATGAGGGACGCTCAAAGGCAAACTAAATTCAACAACGTGCGGCTCGTGTAATATATGAATTAATTAAACATCATAAATCCATTAGCGAAATAATTTCCAAGGACGCGTTTAATTGTTTAATAGACGACACATTCTGTATCCGATCGAATTGATGGGATAATGTCTTGATTAATTTAACTACGCTAAATGCGATAAAGATATGTTTGCGTAGATGGATAGATGGGGAAGAAACAAGATAAGAGGGAAGAAATCTCCCCACTTGATTACGTGCGTGATGTATTTTTTTGCCGTTATGTATGTTTATTTGTATGTCCATTCCATTACGACCTCCTGTTGCCTAAACGGCTGGAAAGATTTGTAAGAATAAGGTGTTATTTGATTTCTATTCTTCCCTGAGTGTCATACATTCAGTCCGGCTTATTAATTTTTAAATTAACTACCCGTTTATATTTATCTTAACCATTTGTATAATGTTTTGTTCCGTGGCCGCAATTCTAGGACCTTTTAGCCAACCCTGATAAGTTGTGAAACTATCTAACTATTTATATATTTAACTGTCATTGGAAAGCTACATTAGTAAAGAAATATATATTTTTAACCGACTACAAAAATGAGGAGGTTCTCATTTTTGTAGTCGGAGAACCTTCTCAGTTCCCTTTTTTTATAAGTTTTTTTAATCACAAACCTTCGTCATGTTTAATTTTAAATATCATTGACCCATTGCCTCCGAAGATATACCGGATATTGACATATTGGTAGATTTAACACAAGTCCTGTTTGGATTTAACGGATTTGCTATGAGGCATTCCGTGGGTATAAATGACTTGATTTAAAAAAATTAAATTACATAAATTTTATTGATGTTTTGGTGTTTATTAAAAAAAGTTAAAAGATTATTATCATTGACGGTAATAGTGAAATTATCTCTAAATTCTTTCTTAAAACTATTGTGTCATATCAATTTTTCAGTAGAGTTTCTTTTTTTTTAACTTTAAACGTATATTAAAATCAAAGTAAAATTGCTACCGATTTAAAACCGAAGCCGTGAAAAGTTTCTTTACGACAGAAACATTGGAAGTTAAAAAGCAATAATGTTGAAGTTTTACAGGCGTGATCCGAGCGATTCAGAAGAATAACGGAGTGGGCGAGCTTCTCACTTCTTTTAACCAGTCTTTGAACACGCGGCTTGAATCACAACTGCATCAGCTAAAGAACAAAAATGCGACTTGCGTGCTTCAATATTAAAGATGAATGCTATTTCAATGAAAAGGTTTATACACAATGTTTATACATTGATATTCTATATTTCTAATTGTTTAGTCAAATTAATTGTCTCAAGCGTTACTTCCAAACAATTACGGCTTAATACAATATAAAAAATAATTAGGTTCCTTCAAGAAATGAGACTTTTTTTATAAGCAACGGCTTACCAGTCTGTCTGTTTACAGTAGACGTTCGTGGGCGGCGGTTATTAAAAATGTATAAATCTGTAATTTTAGTTGTTCTTAGTAGAATTTTATATAACATTCATAATAGACGTCACTGACTAATTTCTAACATGTATTAATTTTTTGGATGTCTGTCAAGATTTAATTTAAACGGCTTTACTGGTCTTAATGAAAATTGGCAGATAGCAAAAGCATGTGATTGCGCATATATTGCGCGATAGTGTCTATAAAATATCCGGCTCTCTAATATGTACCATTATGATAAAAGTACAGCTTGAAAATTAGTATATAGTAAGAAAACGTGATTGCGCAAATGAAAGGCTATACAAAATACCGATAAGCTTAACAATATCAAAAGACAAAGACATATTATTTTTTTTTTACTTTTCATCATGACAATACCATGATAGAGACTTCTTATCTTCTGAATTTGATGAATTTTGATCCGAGATCTGCAGTCCAGATTTGATTATTGAAATTCAGAATTCGAAAAAGTTACGCTTTATAGGTCAAAGTTCCATCTTTTATAGATTAATTTTCGGGTACTCGGGTACTTGAAATGGCTTCGCGCTTCCGACCGTCGAGAAGTTATATAATGGAGGTACTTAACCTCTTTAAATTAATATTTTTAAAATTTTGTGGTTCAGAATGCTAAATTATAGATGAATAAAATTTATTACTCACATTAAGAAATAGCATTTGTATTGTGTACGTAAATAATGTTCTTAATTTTTTTTTACTTTTATTAGGGACATTGGTTTTTTTTTCAGAACACAAGAACGATTCGGGGATCGATAATAAATTATTATTAATTAAATAATCAGTTAACCGACTGATCGAAAACGACTGACCGGTTGACGCAGCAAGTTACAAGGTACTTACCTCTCACGCCGCAGGTTGTGGATCGATCCCATCTAGGACAAACATTGTCTTGTGTCTGGCTGTAATTATCTATATATGTATGTATTTACAAAAGAAACGTATTAATATATGTAGTAAACCAGTTATCTGGTTTCCATAGTACAAGCTCTGCTTAGTTTGGGATCAGATGACCGTGTGTGAATAATGTCCTAGAATATTATTATTAGTTAACGGAGGTCGTTAGTTAATAAATGTAATTAAGTGATGTATTAGCATTGACGAGCTCTTAATTTTTTAACATTCGTTAAATTCATTGTTTATTTTTATTTATTGTTCATATTGTAAAACGATTCAGAGATCGTTAAATGATAATATTAACTAGCTAGAGTATGTATTAGTACCGACGAGTTCCTAATTTATTAACTTTTTTAGATTCACCGTTTATTTTTATCAATTCAGTGTACACAAGAACGATTCAGAGATCGTTAGTTGATCAGTGTTGATCTATTTTATTGTTGTCTTTATACCGTCGAGCTCTATAATCTTTAATTATTTCTAGGTTCATTGAAAACAACAAAAAATTGTATGTACTGCATCTACTTATTACCCGTAGCTTATTGCAGATGTCTATGGGTTCCAGTCACTTTATATTAGGACCCGCTTGCTCGTTCGACACCGTCTTGCAAAAGAAAGTTCGTTTAATATTAAACAAATAATTGCAATTTTATACAATAAAAAAATTAAAATAAAAGTAAGATAAATTCAAAATTATATGAACTCACTAAGCTAGTTTTACAAATTGCAACTTTAGATACTATCTTAAAAAAATAATTTATTAAAAAAAAAATTAAATGGTGATGTTAATGCTCCGCAAGAGGACGTACCTGGCGCCATAAAATAAATTCAGTAGCTCGTTAACCGCAACATCTTAGCGAAACGCTGACCAAGTCAATGTGGAGTGGGCGTGTGGGGCCACTAAACGAGCTTTTTATGATATTTTATTATAATAGTGTGAGTTTACAGCTTGGTCTTGAAATATCTTTTTATTTAACTATTTTTATTCTGTTTCTGACGCAAACATTTTATCTATTAATTGTTGTAAACTCAAGTTTATTATATGTGTAGTTAAAACCTTGCATGATAGGACCATTTCGATAGTAATATTTTCAGACAGACTCACCGTAGACAGGATAGAAGACGACCCTGAGCGCCGATTTCACCCTTGCGAACAAATCGATGTCTTTTCGCTATTACTAACGTTAAAAATTCACGACGCCTTTTTCATGGCCTTAATGTAATAATCATTTTAAACTGATGACTTTTCGATATCAAGTAAATTGAAATATTCTTTAAGAAAAATGTTTTAGTAGCGAAAGACATTTTATCACAAAACGAATTCCAGATAACTTCCAAAGGGTATTTTCTTTTTTCTTAGTAGATTTTCGTTTTATAAAAACGAACTTATTTAGCTGACATTAAATGACATACTGGCTTCAAGTGATTAAAACGCTTGTAAAATTTCAGTTCAACATTAGCGAACCAGTAGAAACCATTACTACGCATTAATGTTAACAACGTCGCAATTCCGAGCATCGAGTGATGAAGTTTTAGATTAAAAACGAAATGACTGAAATATTTCTAGAATAGTGCTGAACGCGTGAACTGAAACAATTGAAAAAAGAATTAGCAATTTGTAATTAACAGGAATTAAAGAATTTTATTATTATGAATATTGAATGATAAAAAACGAAAAGACAGAGAATGAAAAAAATCTAAATGAACATGGCAATTAATATTTATTATCTCGTTTTATTGAACTACTAACGATCTGCCTCGGCTCTGCATGCGGTAGCAAAGCAAATATGTCTATATTTTTTGTAACATAATATCGTTATTGTCTTTTACGTTTTCTGCAACCTTTAATAACATATTTCAGCCGATTTAAACAAAAAATTAATCAATGTATATAAAAGAAAATCGATTTATTATTGTGTCAATGTTGATGTTGATTCCATTCTCGTTTCATTCGATAGCTTCGATAGAATACTAAAAAATTAGATTTGTCGCAGTTCACAGAGAAAATCAATTAGTACCCAATTATTGTCGATATGAAAAACAAAATAAAAAAATGTTTTCAACAGCATAAAACAGTCAAATAAGCTAAAATAATGCGTTTACTTAAAATAAAGCAAACATGTATTCAGAAGTTTCGACGAGGCATTCCCCAGTGAGAGATCTAATTAAGGAAGCTTTCATGTAAATAAATGAGTCAAGCTTTTGCAATCTCTTGTTTTAGTTTAAATGCTCGCTTACCAAAGATAAGAGACCTTTTCATTTTAATTAATGTAATGCTTAAAATAATATAATATACACAAAATACTTTATATCTCAATGGTAAGTTCAATAAATTCTTTCCGACCAGTTAGTTATGTTTACTTCAAGAGAAGAGTGAATAGGCTAATTTTATTACTTACTTCAAACACATTGCTACTTAAAATTAGTGATATAGGTTTTCCTGTTTATTTTACTTTAACAATTTTATTAAATTAGGCTAAAGCCACTCTCTGATGTTATGCATTCATTATTTTTTCCTACGACCAACACTGCTTTTACCGGCAACCTGTGTATAGCTGTAAAATATCATTTTCTTCAAACTAATAAGATTAAAAATAAATATTACCACGCTTGTTTTGGTGTATGAAGGTAAAATTAATGTCATAACTTCGACCACAATGTCAAATTATTATTAGAGAAGGTATTGTGTCATATTTTCATTAACTTCTAGAATATTGTCTCAGTAAATATTTCTTGGTCCAATTATTTATTAAGCGTATTATTCTACAGGGCCTATTTATCATTCGAGTGACAACTGTTCTGTTTTTAATTTATAAAGATATATTTTAATTACCTAGTTCAGGAGATAGATCCCCATGAAATTTTAAATTATTATGGACAGTAAATAGTATCCTTTTTTATTTCCTTATGGTTTTTTTGAAGAGTAAAAGTATTATCTAGAAAAACTCTCAATTCTTCTTTTTCTCATCAGATGTTTGAAGATCGTTTACCTTTATACCCAAACGATAAGATTCACGCTTGAATGAGATGTTTAGATAACACTCCACGAAAGTAAAGAGAGTCTTAAGTTGAAAATGGTTTCGCGAGGTAAACATTATTCCATAATAAAACTCCAGTCTGAGAAGTTGATTTAAGAGCTGTTTAAATTTTTACTAGATATTTTTCAAGTTGCCTTAGTTATTTTCTTAATAATGGAGGCAAGAACAAAATTAGTAATTAAAATTACAGATTTATTCACTAGAAAAAACACTTAAAATAAATTGTCATACCTATGAGTTATTGTCTTTGAGTAGCTCAACGATAAGACAACCGATATGGTCCAAGTCTTTCGTTTTGGGACACTGTAGTAGACATTGGGACGAAAAGATCGCAACTTTCCGAACGCTACCTGCGATAGTTGGAATCGACGACTGATTGCAGAAGTTATCATTAACAAGTCAAGATATATAAAGATAGTAACGCTGCTCTTATTTACATTTATTTTGGGTAGATATAAAAAAAGTAATTGCTATGATATAAGCCCAACTGATTGTGTTCCTATGACACTGCGGGGGAATTGAATGAAGTCAACTCGTTTAGGCTACAGGAGTTTACAATAGCACGGGCAAACATATACATACATACCTTCGAAAAACATAACTTTACTGTCAGCCGAGTAATAAGGATTCATCATTCTTCAAATCCGGACCGGTTGGCAAGGTGGGTAATACGCTTGCCTTCCACGCCGCAGGTCGTGGGTTCGATTCCCACCCAGTACAAACATTTGTGTGATCTCATTCTTTAAACTGGCATGAAATCAAATACTTATTGGAATTTATCAATGTAAACCGTTTCAAAAACATTGCAAGAAATATTAAATCGCGTTTATAAGCTTTACTTTTCTACACATCAACATAATCCATTATGTAAAATGTTCTAATCTGACCGAGTAATATTTTGTGATAATCATGAAATGTACATAAGATGTTTCGCCATTTAAGATTAATATGAAAAATGTCTCTGGAATTTTTAATTATCGTCCGTGAGTACAATAAGTGTTGTCGCTAAAAATTGAAAATGTACAATACAACGGGAACACAATGCTCCGTCATTAATCATTCGATATCAAGCCATGTACAAAAATATTTCTAGTTTCAATATCGTGTTTACAAATAAAATCGACATTGAAATTGTAAATTATAACAAATTATGTACTTAACCCCATAATCAAGGGGGTAGACAAAAATTACTAATTTTTATTTAGCATGGCCCTGGCTGGTTTTAGGTGTCTCTCCTATTACATATTGATACGCTTATTTGGAATTTAATTTTTTTATTATTGATTATACCGGACAACATTACGACGTTCACTCTTTCTATCATAAAAAAACAATGTGCAGATTTGGATGAAGTGGGAGAAATGTATGAGAAGCTTTGAAAAAAGAGTTGATATAAATGTGCGTAAAGACGCGTTAGACATATTAATAGTATCCGTCGTAAAGAGACTATGAAATCAAAGTTACAACCATGTCAAATAGTTTTCATCCGCATTGCCTTGGTGATAGTAAATTAGGTTGGTTACTGTATGAGGCCTCTCGGCAGCCGATATGAACGACCTCGTATTTCCCATTTAATGTCCCGGGTCGGAAATTAATTAGAGCCGGCGCTAGCAAGCAAACGATTATTGTGGCTTTGATAAAAATTATAAGATTCCGTACTTTCCTTCTTATTTTGTAGAGTAAGAAAAGGTGTAGAAAAGTATTTAGCAAAGAACATGGCAGCGGTTGTTCAGTGGTCAGAATTGATCGGGAAATACCACAACCTCCATGAAATCGATGAGAAATAAATATTAAATAATTCGCTGAGCGGGACGCAACCTTAAACTGATTCCACTAATCATAATGAAGGATCTCCGACTGGCCCGAAACTAGCTGGATCCTGCATCTGTCTCAACGTGAAGTTAGCCGTTTTTAAATAATTATTCAGTCAATAATGTCTGACCAAAGTTTCAATATTTTGAAAAAAAGTTATGGTAGAAGACAAACAAGAACTTTTTTGTTGAATTATTGGTGTTTGTTACTACGTTATTATTACGCTTCAGCTATTAACAACCAAAATGTTTATAAGAATAACAGATGCGTTGTTAGTATGAGATGTATCAACATGAAGGGAATCAATGATTGTTATTTTTTTCTTCCTGCTTATGTAAAAAATCTAGATTGCAAAGTGATACTATTTCCTTTTTAAAATAATAAAAATACATAATATTATAATTAGAATATGCGAGAGCTTATGTATATAATAGTTAAATAAGATTTTTAACATTCAAGTGAGGTTGTGTACTTTAATGGCCTCTCAGTTTTCTTTACGAGTCATAATTTTTCTTTACAGTTACAAATATCCCAGCACCGTAGCAGAGAGAACAATATTTTTATACTGCATCAATTTATCACTTGGAAAGTCGACCAGACTTTCTGTTATTAGCTATTATTACACAGATCTTTCAATGTCTGGAAGTGGTATTCAGTTATAATTAAATAAGAACTCACGCCAGTAAGCCATAGGGTTTGGCAGAGATGGTCCTAGTATACGCCTCTCGCTTCTTCTATATTTATACTAGATATAGTTAGATTTAGCGTATTACTTTTGAATGGATACTAGAAAGCGGAAGATATTATGCTATGGAAGGAAATGAAAGGACCTATGTTAAGCAGACTAATAATAAATATATCATTAATAATCTTAGAATTCTTCAAAATTATGATTTTTATGCTTTGACAATATAATGACAATAGTCAATTGGAGAGATTCGAACCCACTACCTCATGAGTGGTAGTCCGTACCCTAACCAGTAGGCAATTGGCGCTGCAATATACACAAAAAATATTATCCTCAGTACGCTTAAAATAGATTAAAAAGACGAAAGTATTTTTTTATTGTAGTCTGTCGTCGCTAATCTGCAGCTTACGTTACGTTGAGGGAACAAAATATGTCATTACCGTGTTGGTATGACATCAAGTGTAGCAATTCTATGTTTCATTGCCGTAATTCTGAGACACATTAAATATTATTGCCGACGCTCGTCCTCGTGTTATGGTTCCACATACCTGCTATGTTTATTGTTGTACAATGGTTTAGACATATTAGATGTTTAACATTGGTAATTTCTATAACTTCAATCCATTATGGAATTTATTAGCCGACTGAAATATAGCAAACGAGCAAGCATTCACCTAAGTGACCGCTATCTATAGACAACTGCATCAAACAATTGCGAGTTGCAGATGCGTTGCCTATCTTTAACACATAGAGGAGCGGATAGATAGAAAAATGAACATTTCCTTCTCCTACCCATCCCCTTCCCCATCAAATCTTCTTTTTTTTTTCACCCTTTCCTTATTAGAAAAGAGTGGGAAGGGGATGAGAACTAAAATTAGGTCTCCGACACCTTACTGCTCAGACGAAACGCAGAACACTTCTACTTCGAGCCTGTCTTCTGTGAGGTCGTGGTATTTCACCGGTCGAGCGGGACATTCGTAACAGATGTTGTTGTTGCCGAATCTACCACGTTTATAAACGTTTGTTCCATTATGAACTCCTTTAGCCAAACACCTTGATCGATTTTGAACAGTGAGGTGTTATTCGACGGCTTTTTAAATTAACTATTTATTGTCTCGGACGTTTGTCACTAGAATGTGATTTAGAACCAAGGCGAGATATTTAACCGAAGTATTTCGCTGTGATCGCTCCCAGCAAGCAAGCAAATATAAGAGTTTAAGTTAAACTTAAAACATTCTAACTTGGTAGGAGTTCTACGAAAGTGCACCCCGACCTTCTGTGCACTTTTGTATATATTTATTAATATAATTATGTCTATGATTAATATATTTTATTCTTTAGAATAAAAAAAAAACGTAATCACTATCCTACATGGTTGGTTTTCAATTTGCGCATGCTAATTTCATACGTCAAGAGGCATTAGAATTTCAGTCTCGACTGAAACTTTAAGGCACATCAGTCGCAAGAAGCCACATTAGTGGGTCTCAAGGCTAAGTATAATCACTGTTTCCATTTTTAATGGTGCCAAGGGCTGGCAAGTTAATTGCGGTATAAAACGTAACCATTGAAGTTTTACAGCGGAATAAAACAGTTTTTGTTCTTGAATTTTAGGGTCATTTTAAGAGAATTTAAAATGAGGCCTTTTAATGGGAGATATTTGTAGATAAAAGATTTTATAGCTTGAATGGATTAAGAAACAAACTTTTACGGCTATTTTTAGTTTTTTAGGTTATTTATAAGTTCGTTCTTATCTTTGATATAATCTAGAAAAGAGGCATTTCGATAATAATCCTTTAAAGACGTGGTTGTTAACTAGGAGGTTTTCAATTCGCTTGTATTTTTATGTTTATTACCTTAGAACTTTGTCATATTTAAACCAATTGTTTTTGTGGGAAAGGCGATATTCGCTCGTGGGTCTCATTTAATTTTAAATATCATTGAACTTTGAATTCCACAGATACCTAAAATTGACATATTGATAGATTTAAGACATGCCCTGTTTGGGTTTAATGGTTTTGTAATGAGACCTACCGTACCGTACCGTATAAATGGCTAAATAACTTATAAATGCAATTATATATATTTGAAGTTGTTTTTTTAAATCAAAAGATTATTTGTTGCAAAAAAAAAACGTTTCCATGTTTGCATTTTGTGTACAGCGATACATTAAGGTAATTATTACATTGGTGGATGTAGTGAAGTTCACAGAGGTTCAGAGTAGTTCATCCGCAATATTGTTTGACCTGACCCTACGACTGCTTCACCTTTGACTTGAATATTAAATACCTCCCTTGCATGAAGCTAAGATAGTTATCACGTTACAGATGAGCATCTATGTGTAGAAACGAGACTGGAGTGCACGGATCGCGCCGAATGGAAATCCGTAATCTCTGTCTAACCCCCTCTATGTTACAGCCGTGAGTATATATTTATGTTTAATATGTATTTATTTCTGTAATTTTTAAAGAGTATCCACAGGGTTAGTAGCTTAAAATAAGCTCGTGTTAAATGCGGGTTTTGAAAACACGAGTTGTTTTTACAATCAACCACTTTTTATAGGTTATTTTACAAAGCTTCATCTCTATTGTAACTTGGACTTAATGCAACTTTATATTTTAACTTAAAGTTACAAGATATTTAAGAGTCTTCCAATTTCGTCATGGAAGTTCGCCATTAACGATTGACTTTGATTAAGGAGATGTGATTTGAAAATCTCCGGAATTTCTGTAATATCTGTTGCTTGTAATTACTTAAAATGGGATTTTGGCACCAGGTTTTGTATTTAAATTAACTTTACTAACTACTTCAGTGACTACTCACTTCCACTTAAACCATATCTATAATATCATAAACAGAAAAAAATGATTGCATGTTCTGAATAAATTCGAAAACTATTAAACTGGTTGTAAAAATTATTTCACCAATTGAAAACCCTTTTATCATAGAGTAAGAAAGGCTACATATTTTTGTATTTCTGTCTATCTACCCAAGCGAATCCGGGGCCAATTCTTAGTAAGATATAATCTATAGATTAAGTGTGCATATAATAATGAAATAAATGAATACATATAATGTTCCTATTGTAATATATAGTTTATTATACTAAGAGGAAATCGATACGTTCACCTCTACAATTTTTTAAATGTTGACATGTACGATATTTTTTTTTAGTTTCGACCCCGGATGTGATCGCCATCGATGTTTTATATTACGTAGAAGGAAATTATGTTCTTAAAGTACCGAATATCTTGAGGGGTCTTTCCGGATCCTCGTAATGGCGTTGAAGCTTTTTCAAGGGTCAAGTACTTCCGGAAGATAGACGAGCGTACATCAAAAGCTTTTAGGCCGTGCGACGTGGTTTTATGCAAGGTAGACACTGGTTAGTGTCATCGCAAAACTTTTTGCAAAAAAATTACTATGAAATACTTTGTTAAGAAGAATAGAAAATTCTTAAAAATATTTATATACAGCTTTCGGCTGCTAATGATAAATACATTTTCACGTGTATTTTTAGACAATTAATTAATTAATTAATTTAAAGACACATATTTGAAATTTCAAATATGGTTAAAAGTCATATTTATTTTTTAAATAAAATATCTTTAGAACAAATTTTATAGCATTTTACATTTAATACTGTAAGCTTAAATGTAAAACTTAACAGCATCTTTAAGCTCTACCGTCCATCTTTAATCCAATATAAATAATTATTCCCTTCAAATAAATGTAGGGATTTTGTACGAGGTAAAGGATTCGAAAGCCTATTTCCAAGACCTTTTTATTGGAGTAATAGACCTGGATTTATTTTATCACTGTCCAGGGGACAATATTAAATATATGAAAAGTAGTGTCTTATAAAAGTCATTTTATAGTATCATATTTGGTTGTTTTTCAATATTTGTGTTTGACTATAGCAGGGCTTAAACTTAATATACTTCTATGTCCGCTTTTTATATGTATTAAATTAGGTTATCAATAATTATATATTATAAATAGCACATAGATCGACGGCACGTCCGCACGCGACGGTGACAGAAGACAAACTGTGTCAGGGCGACGCGAGTATCGCTCCGCTTTCTACTTTATTCCATGCCTATATATTGTCTATGCTTCCGCTACTCTTGAAAAGGTCCTTCTTAAGCTGCCATTTGATATTTTAAAGATTGAATTCGTATTCGTATGTTCAATTATAGGCCATGATAAAAATTCGATGTTTAGAAAAATCATACACATTTATTTATTTTGGCGTTTAATTTTGCCTGTGTTCCATACCTATGTTACATACATTGAGCATTTAATGAGGTCAGTGATAAGTTAAGTTAAGTACAAAGTTTTCGTCGCAGTAATATCTAAATTCGTCAGTTTTAGTTTAGGATTAGCATGAAACATTCATAATTAGGCAGTCGTCGACAAAGTAAGTGTTGCTTTGTGAGTTGTGACGTGGCTGGCAATTATTCAGGTCAAACGTGACATGCTCCCGGCTGTGTGTAATATGAAGCCAAGTAACACAGGCTTTGCAAAACAAACAGTAAACATATTATATATACTTGCATCCTTTACATCAACACCAATCGACGTGTGCACGGATTATATGTATTTTATAAATAAAAAGGAAATTATCCTTTTTTGTGTTAATCCTCTTTTCTGTCCATTAAAGGTAGTCAACTCATCTGCAACATAGCGCATTGCAAACGGTAGCGGTAGCTACTTAACGGTAACTTTAGGTAATTAATATTAATCTAGACTGACCGGTTGGCGTAGTGGCAAGACTTGCCTTTCATGTCGCAGGTCGTGGGTTCGATTCTAACCCAAGACAAATTTTTTAGTGCATAAACATGTATTTTAGTCTTGAGCTGGATGTAAAGACCACCGGAGGACGGGCAGCAGCGTCCTTTTCTTAGTACGGTGGAACATATTGCGATCGCCAACCCACCTGCCAAGCGTGGCGATTATGGCACATTTCCCCCCGATGATGCGATCAATGGGGGAGGCCTGTCCATCAGTGGACGATCATACGCTGAGGTGGGTGGTGATATTACAGTGTTGTATATTCTTAAATGAGCAATTTGAATACTTGTAAATGTATTGAAATTAAAATTATAAAATATGTTATTTGACCGGTCTGGTTGTTATGGTTATAGGTAAAATTGATGTTAAAAATAATTAATATTTATAAAGCAATAATGAATTGTTTTAAGTAATGAAATAAGGGCAAGGCTAATGTAGTCTACAGTCAGCAAAGAGTTATAATTTAATTACGGCAGAAGTTTGAGGAAACGACAAAAACAAAATTCTGCAAGAGAATTAAAGCTCCTTCTTTACTGTGGTAATTTTATCTGGTCCCTCCAGATAAATCTTGTCTTATTTCATTATGCAAATATTCAAGTTCTCGTCAGCAGCTGCCGAAAATTGCCGTTTTGCATTAAGGGGCTTCCTCCAACAAGCAACTAGTTCGGGACTCAAGAGATGTAATGTTCCGATTAAAATAATATTATAAAAAATAACAAATATGTTAGATTAATCATTTAATATGTGCTTGCCTACATGCACATCTTAAATGATTAATCTATTTTATTTGTACTCAATTTGTACTGGTAAACAAAATTGAGTAAAATATCTGTAGCAATTACTTGATCAAGTAATTAATTAATTCAATAACAAACATAACGCATATATGTATTTTTCTATTCTCCCCTCGTTCCGTCATTCTTTGTAATTTATTCGATTGGTATTCATCAGAATATACTATATCCGTTGTCATAACATATAATATGGTGGTGTGGTTGTACGTTGATTTTACCTATGTTTCCATCGCACTTGAAAACGATTCGGAGATCGTGAGAAATCTTCCCGGTCATTTTTTTTCTCATTTATTAGAGTTTTAATTTTTTTTTCAACAATATTTTTCGTATGGTATTTTAAGAAAGTCAACTAAAATTAAAAGGTTAATGTGTAATTTGTCGCTTTTTTAAAACATATAAATACTTTCTATGAAATTGATTCTCGTGAATCCACTACGAGCTCTTTGCCCTACTGAGTCCCCATTGGCATCTAGTTGATGTAGTGATTGCTTAAACTTTACACCCGCTCTCCGCCTCGACTTAAACTACTTTTAGTTTTAGGTCGAGCTCAAACATTTCGAATTAATTAAAATTTGAACAGATCCTTCTGCTTCCGAATGAGGTTTACATTCTTTATTCAATATTGTGACTTTTGACTTGTTTCCTTTCTTGTATTTACAGTTTTAAGTTATTAATTAAGAGATTTTCTTATGTTACATAATTCTAATCCGTATTTTTTCCGTCTGTTAAATTATAAATCCTACGCTATGCTACGGTGATTCCTGTCGTCTTGAAATTTACCATAATACAATTCGATTACTCCAATATTTTAGTAACTAAAGCAAAATTTAAACTAAGAAAAATAGAAAGTTTTACCTACCAATAAAACTTACCTATTATTTTTCCCTGAGATATCCGGATTCCATATTGAGTTTAGCCTTCCGTTTTCCTTTTGTTCATCCGGTCACGCAAGCTCCTCTCTTACGCTAGTGGCGCTCTCTCGCGCCCGATATGACCACTTCCGTTGAAGTGGTCGACAGGGCCTCATAGTTCGAGTTATTCTCTTTCGTCATTATGCGACGTATGTACCAGGTTGGAATTATCTGGATTCTGATCGTCAATCCAAGAGGTCTAAAAGCTGACGTGTCATGTGTAGAAGCTTCTTTGATTTCGAGCTACCCTCTTTGTTTATGTAGGACATGACTGTGCGATTGTCTGTCTGCAACAGAATATGTGTATTCTTCAACAGGTGTTGTTTTTGATGTATTGCAGCATAAACCGCATAAAGCTCGTTGCAGTTGACGTGCCATGATTGTTGTGCTTTTGTCCCCTGTCCTGACATTGCTAAAGGTCCCAGTTGAGCTCCTCATCCTATCTCGGATGCATCGGTTGTAAGCAGATGAGAAATCGGCTCAATGTGTAGAGGTGAAGAGCCGGATGCTGCTTTCAGCCACCATCTCATTTCGCTGAGTACCGGTTGCGGAAGTGCGAATCGCCAGCGTGGTAGGGATTTCGGCAGGTGTCGACTGTAGTATTGTATTATGCGACAATGTAGCCTCCCTCTGCGGACTGGGCCTGTTTGAGAGACCATTTGCCTAGAGAAATCTGAATTTGTAATGCCCTGCGTAGCGTTAGGCATTTTGGTTCCGACAGGGATTTGGCCAATAGGCCAATATATCCCAAGTGACACCTAGAAATTCTAGGCAATTGGGTCGGAACTAGAACAGATTTGCTGAAGTTAATTGTCCATCCTAGATGTTGTGTTAGATCTATTATAAATCTCACCTGTTCCCGAAGAGTCTCGAATAATTGGCCACCATAAAATCTTCCAGGTATACCACATAGCGAATATTGCGTTTTCTCAAGTATTCCGCGATCCAGTTGGTAACTGTTGCAAAAATTCCTGATGCCGATGAAAGGCCAAACGGGAGACTTGTCATTTGATACAAAATCCAGTTGTAACTTGCCCTGAGAAATCTGAGGTGCAGGTAGTGTATGGGCAGGTGAAATTAAGCTTGGCTTAGGTCCAGTTTCACCATCCAGTCCTTTTCCTGTAAGAATGTGGGGACTTGAAAATGGCTGAACAAACGAAAATTCCGGACCTTCACGAAGCTGTTCAATCGTTTCAGGTTGAAAATTGGGCGAAGAGTTCCATCCTGTTTGGAGATTAGGAAAAATTTTGATAGGTAATTCGGAGATATTTCCGCTTCTTCGAGAGCTTGATCGCGGATCATGATATCTATCTGACAATAGGGTCGACTTGTTTGTGGAGAAATTCGATAGGACTAGGTTGCTCGGATACGGCAGCGGTGGTTTTATTATAAAAAGGATACGTACACCGTTTAATAATTTGCATATTTCGTCGGGAGTACCCAGATTGCGCCATAAATGTTGATATTGCATTAGACAGCCTCCGCGAAAGAATCTCGAGTCATGCTCGCCGATTCCCTCTCTTGGGCGGAGAACGGGAACGAGGTGATTTACCTTTTGCTTGTCCTTGTTTGGTGTTGGAATCTTTACCTTTGTAGTTCTTATATTGCTTACCCTTTTTGTTGCCATAGGTGCAAAATGTCTTATTTTGAAGAACTTAATAATTTTTCTGTCCCCCCCCCCCCCTATTTTATGTAAATAATTACCATTCATTAAATAATTACCAGCATCAAATAAATATTCCATACTAGGTGGTATTTTTCTTAGGCTTGAAGAAATGAACCAGGTACATGTTTGAGTAACATATAAAATCCGCTCGTCTACCGCGGGTAATTTGTAATCAATCATCACTAACTCTTTGATATTTAGATTCCTTATTAAATAATTTTTCAAGTTTTTCAAAAAGAGATTGTGGCGTTAGTTGGGTATCTTTATCGGCTGACCAATTAATTAAATTTTGTAATGAATTTTGCAATTGTTCTTTTTGAGTAAGTAACGCATTAGTCATTGCTGCAAAAGTGAGCTCTAGCAGGTAGTCATCTTTATTTGAGTTTTCAAAACGCCTCAATTCCTCATTATTTGTTAATTCTATAAAACCGGGGGTACACAAATAACTTTTTTGTACCTCAGAAAATCGTATGGAGTTCCAGTTGTCTGTTCGGAAATGTTGTAAGGCTTTCAACCTTTTAACTAAATGATCTTTTGCTTTGGATACACCGGATCTTTTACTACCGTAGCGTAATCCGATATGCTAAGTCGAAAATTTTCAGAACTAGTGCCAGGCGGTGGGTTTAAATTTAATTGATCGACCGTATTATTACCCACCTTTACCACAACTTTTGGTGTTAAATCACTATCATTTGAGGTCTGTACAATATTCACTTTTGATTGCGTAATTAAACTCGTGACAAAGGCCACTTGATGTGATAAAATATCAAATTGTAAATCTCCTACCTTACGTGCCCGTTTTTTGGGTCTTTGAGAATTCACAGAAATTTCCTCCTCTGTCGACCCTCGCTCCTCGCTATCCGAACTTGATGAAGATGTTGCACTTCTTCGCCTCTTCTCATTCGCGTAAATTTTCTCTGAGTTATATTACTTTCCATGTCGAACACAGAATAACTTTAACGTAAGAGAGGTTACACTTCGTGAATGAATATTATTTTAAAGTACAAGAATATTTTCGTTTTACTAAGTCACAAGACGTGTGAACACCAGGAAAAACGACGCTATAATGACGAAAGCAAATAACTCGAACTATGAGGCCCTGTCGACCACTTCAACGGTAGCGGTCATATCGGGCGCGAGAGGGCGCCACTAGCGTAAGAGAGGAGCTCGCTTGACCGGATGAACACAAAGAAAAAAGAAGGCTAAACTCAATATGGATTCCGGATATCGATGACGGATCAAATAATAATAAATGTGAACTTGTTTAGTCTTTTTTAAACATCGGGAGTTAAATTGTACGAAAAACGTAAATTGGTATCTCATCAAATCACACGTAAATGCAAGAGTACATTTAAACTTTGAAATAAAACAATTTATTCAATGAATCTTTAGAAAAAAACGATATGGATTATTGAGCTTTGAAGGCGTAAACAGTATTAAATTGATTAAAACAGATACGTTTGATTAAACTCACTTGTATTGCTTGCGTCTAAATTGGAAACCGACACCTATTGCAAATAAGGTTTATATAACGTATATTTGAAGGCGTAAACAGTATTAAATTGATTAAAACAGATACGTTTGATTAAACTCACTTGTATTGCTTGCGTCTAAA
>DWLR01000935.1:0-21012 GCA_018246295.1 Papilio alexanor hazarajatica | reverse complement strand
ACTTTGTACATACAAAGTTCAAAAACCTTTTTTTACTTTTATCATTCAAAGTAGTTCTACGGTTTTTCAAATAGTAAATAAGTAAAAAATCACGCACACCAATTTTGATTGGTGTCCTTAAATATTTACGATACAAAAATAAAATGACATAAGTTACAAAACATAGTTTCAGTCAACAAAAAATATAGTCAAAAACATATTGAAAATGTTAAAAGAAACATCGTAGAACTGTTCGGTTAAAACTAAATATTGTGTCACAAGACAACAAAATTTTTGTCAGTCACACAAATTGTCTATGATGAGCTGAAATCCATTCTATGTAATAATACAAATAAGGTTAATATTGATAGGATGTATTCTCAATATATATATTTTACTTAAATTTTAACACAGACACAAATATAATCTGTGAGCACGAGTTATATTTATCTCTTTATGAAACATTTGTAATTAATTCTGTAGCACTACGTGAATGTTTCGTTTAATAATAATAAATGTTTGCGTAAGAAAATTTTATAATGAATTTATGAGGGAAACCGGCATCAACTCGCAGTAAAGAAGTTGATTTATATGTCTTCGTTTATGAACATTATTACATCTACATTACGAGCTCTATATTAACTCATCTTGATCTGAAAGATTTCCTCAATAATGCAAAATAATTTAGAAAGGATGAATAAAGAGAATATAGTATAAAGGCCGAGCTTACGCCAACATTCTGAAACGTAACATTCACTTTGCATTGAATCCAACGTTATTCTAGTAATATATTTGTTTTTACTCAATTTATTACACTTATTATTATAGTAAACTATAAATAATTCGAAGAATTTTATTTCTTAAAATTAATTTAACCCAACATCATATTAATTGACGCCTAAAGCGAATTTAACTTGTTCGAAGATAGAAGAAACCCAACTGACCGTTGTGTGGCACAGAGGGGACGAATACCAATCGAATGACACCATCGTTCATCGAAATCGGTTATGCTGGTTAGTCTATAGGAGACATACATGCGTACTTCCGTAAAACATTAACCTGCTGTCAATCGGGGATTAACACACATTCACCTGCGAGATGTAGGCAGAAATGATAACTTTCCAAATACTATAAAACAACCGATGTTATGACAACCGGCAACAATTATTGAACATCGACCTTTGGAAAGAAATTTCGGCTTCGTAGAGCGCTATCTGTCACTGGCTATGTGGTTTTAGTGCTGTGTGCGAAAGAGGATCTCTTTGCAAAGGTCGATGTGCAAATTTATGGCCGCGTACTGTACGCGAATGTAGACAAAAGAAAAGCTACGAAGCTGAGAGTAAGTTAGTGACGTGGCATTTGGCGACCTCACTGTTGCGAGGCACTCTGCCTTGGCTTCGCGCCAGAGGCGACACCCGGTAAACATTTAACTAACATCTAGAAATATCTTTATTTAAAAAATTAAAAATGGTTTTCGTTGCCGTATAAGCTTAAACTCATGTTATATAAATAACTGAGGTCAGTAATTCGGTCGATGATTTATACTCGTAGTTGGACGCCTAAGAAAATTATTCGTCTTTTTAGGGTTAACACTAAAAAATTACACTAAAAACGAATGTGATGATTCCGCAACTTCCTTATATGTTGAAAAATTATAAAAATTAAAAAAGTAATGTTATGGTAAAGAGAAACTTTCTAACACAAGAATATGTAAAAGGAAATTCCAATATTTTTAAAACATTGTACCAACATGATAAAGAAATAAACTGTTTTTAATTAAATAAAAATTATCATATGTATAACATATTAATATCATGGCGCGATGAAGAAACTCAAAGGTTCATGGGCTCTATTTCATAAGGTAACGAGCACATAAAGAGGACTTTAATATCATCAGATCAAGGGTCACGTTAATTATGAAACCAAGATTAACGTGATACCTTAATTAAGTGAATCCTTTCACTTACATTTTTTAATAAAATTAAAAAGATAATATAGCACTTAAAACTGACATTTTTACTAGCAACATACTCTGAGTGTAATTTTATTTTTATTTATATTATGATTTTTATTTTTACATACATTATGATAAAAATTGACGACTGACCGATTGGCGCAGTGGCAAGACACTTTCCTTTGGCGCCGCAGGCCATGGGTTCGATTCCCACACAAGATAAACATAAGTGTGCATGAATATGTCTGCTTGTCTTGAGTCTGGTTGTAAAGACAACCGGAGGACGTGCAGCAGCGTTCTTTTCTTAGTAGGGTGGAACATACTGCAATCGTCAACCCGCCTGCCAAGCGTAGCGATTATGGCACATCTCCCCCAAGGATGTCATCAGTGGGGGAGGCCAACGTCCAGCAGTGGACGGTCATAGGCTGAGATGGTGGATGATAAAAATGAAAGCGAAGAAACAAAATAAAAGCATTAGGTACGGCAACAACGCTCAGTTGCTCATAAGCCTTCTGGTATTCCCCTAGGCCATGGGTTGGCAACCTTTTGAGTCGGAAGAGTCAAAAATTACAATTTACAAAATTTCAAAGTATTTAGAGAGCCACAAGTTTTTTTGCCAACAATAAATAGTACTGAATATATATATATATATATAATCTATTTATTCATAAGAAAAATACTCTAGATTAAGCACCATTTCTATAATGGTATTTAATCCTCTTTAATCAGTTCAGAACGATTTTTAAATGTTTGTATATGAAATAAATAATATTTGCGTATGGAACTAAAGAGCCGAAGCTTCACATCCAAAGCGCAGGTTGCCGACCCCTGCCCTAGGTAATGGAGGACATGAATTCGATTTTGCTTTTCTGAGAGCGTTTCGTGGAAAGTGTTAGAGGCGTATATTTACTACAAAAGCAATGGAAAATATATAACGTTAGATTAGCCAACTACAGGACACAAATAATTTAACTAGCTAAACTATAGTTTAATTTGCTAAAATTTTTAGTTTTCAGTGTCATGTCTCTGTCAATTTCAATTCATACAAAAGAATTATACGCAACTTCCTTTACGGCGAGATCTTTCACTCAGTGCTTCTGAGTGATGTATAGGTGACAACTAGACTTTTCCCACTTAATTATCTTTTGTGCACATAAGGTGTGTTATACGAAACTGAGAAAAGTAATTGTGTTGAATAAAGCTTTCAATGGTTTTATCAAATGCCAGCCTATGGCAATTTTCAGAGAATGTTAGTATTCGATAAGAACTTTTAATTTCGTGTTCTTGGAGGTTGAATAGCGATATGAAATTCTGCCCTCGCTTTAATTTCAGTGGATACCAACGATCGGAACGCGGCGACAGCAGATATTTGCATTCCGGACCACGTAGCAGAGTATGTTCGTGTCTTGAATACACCTAACTATTGCCTAAAATCTATGTCAAAGTCCTTTCAGTAACAAATTGACGTTTTGTTCACGATTTTAATTAAAAATAAATATTAATAAACATATAGTTTAAATTAGTATATGCAACATTTGAAAATAACTATAGCAATAAACACATACAAGAGCGTTCGAGTACACACTTCACGAAAGTTTCTATGCACGTGATTACTATATGTACGTAGAAACACAAACTTTAGTAAAGCGCAGTTTATTTATGAAATGTTTATTAAACATGTGGCCTAAAGGCACACATTTCTTGTTTTATAAACCGTTCTTATTTCGTACAAAGTAATAAGATAATTTATTAAATCGAAAACATTAAGGAAATCTATACGAGAAATGAAACATTTGCTCCGTTCATTTGCCGAAGTTTCGTTTATATGTTCATATCGTAAAAACACGTTTGTGTATTCACTCGTCACTCAAAATCATTCTATAATATACCTTTTATTGTCCTAGTAACATTTTCTAGTTCAATTTCTTTAGTTAATGATGTTAAATTCGGTTCTTTTCAGTTTTCTAACTGAAATGCACAACAGATTTACTCCTTCTATTAACATTTTACCGGCTTATTTTTAATAAGAATACTGCTTGCGGTCATTAAGTTGGAGTGAGCAGATAGTTCGCTATCAGTCCTCAAGATCCTGGACATTACTTGACCTGGCACTATTGCTAATACTGAGAACATTGACATTGTAGTAGAAGCACTAACCATAACTGACACACGAGCAGTTGACCAATGATTGTGAAGAGTTTTTGAAAGGTTAAGTGGTTACGGCTATCTATGAACTACAGAAAAAGTAAAAACCAGTTGAGTTACAGACACGCACCGAGCCTTTATGTAGGGCATGTTAATCGTTGAAGTATTAAACACCTCTACTTCACGACAGTATTCTGTAAAAGGTCTGTGATATTTTTATTTTTATTTTTTCTTAATCTTATTAATCCACCAGCATATTAAATTTACAAATATCAGTAAGACCTTTTCATATGTTATAGCAACATTACTCTAGCTAATATTTTCTAACTGTTCATGCAACTATTATTTCTAGACATAGGTTTTAAATGAGATTGTTTTTATTTTCAGATATGCTCCAGTCTTTATTGCAGCCAAGAGATAATCAGAGATGTAAGTACACACTTTAAACATTTATTTCTTTCCTCTTACCACACTTAAAAATGAAAAGGGCCACGTGCTTTATTTGCCAAAACACCTAACCTGCTTTACATTCTAAATTCAATTCCTTATAAGAAACATTGTTTCTGGTACCAGTATATTTATAAATAGTAATATTTGCATCTAAGAGAGGTAGACAGTAAGTTACAAGTTTAAGGCCTCTGGCCCCATGATCTCAACGCTGAATGAGTAATTTTCCAACTGATAGTTTGCGATATTTAGAGTTTTATAACTTAACATTCGATATCCAGGGGACAAAGTACTCAAAAGTACTTGAGAAGAAAATAGTGATCCTATTTTCTAAAATGTCACTTCTGTATCAATATATATCTCAAAAGAGAAGAGCATACATAGATCATGCTTTCAGCAGAAATCGTTGAAAATTATGTAATTCACGACCGAACTAAAGATAACTGACAGTGCGCAAAAAACAAATAGTTAAATGTTAAAGGGCCGAACACATTGCTCGTAGAACAGCAACACAACGGAATGGACATACACGCATACAAACCCTCAATAAACGTTGAGAAATACAACCGTTTATGTTTGTCATCTAAGTGTTTGTATTGCAGCGAAGATGATCGGCGCCATGCCCGCGGTGGCGGTGCGGCACGAGCGACGACGCGCAGAGAAGCGGGCCGGCCGGCGCGCCTCCACGCTGCCCGGCCGCGACGACGACGCAGAGGTCGGCAGGTCCTACGTGCGGGAAGAACTATACAACACACTCAAGGTGACACTCCCAAAATACTAACTTAGGCACCTTCGAGCAAGAACTCTGCGATTCCTCTGTTTTGGCAGTACATGGGCGGCGATGATCATTTAACATCAGGCGAGCTCACTTTTACAGTAATAGAGCCCGCAACAATAATATCTGTTGCTAAATGGGCCGGCTCGACCAGTGAAATAACCGATCTCACAGAAGGCAGGCGTAAAATAGAAGTATTCGGCATTCCTGCTGATGCGTGAGGTGCCGGAGGCCCAGTTCTGATTCTCTTCCCCCTTCCCACCCTTTTCTAATAAGGAAAGGATGGCAAGGAGAAGTGGATCGGCCTATGGGTAGCGGTCATTCGTTAGCTATCTGAACAAGGCCGTGTTCTAACCAAACGTATTGTGAGCCGCTGATCGTGAGGAACGTTCATGTTAAAAATAAAAAATAAAATAAAAAAATACTCTATAGTGAGTTTATATCGCTCGCATGGTAGCTGATGTCGCTGTATGCCGTGGTGTGCTTCACGCTGCTGGGCATCGTATTCCTGGTGGTGGGGCTGGTGCAGCTGTCGCCGCGAGCGGAGGCCGCGCAGCACAGCTACTCCTTCATGAGCGCCGGCGGCACCATGTTCGGCCTCGCGATATCGCTCTCCTTGCTGCGGTACAGTAACAACACACATAATGCCCAACTTATAATAGATAAATAATCGCTCACACCTCTGAACCAGCGGGGTATACAGAGACTATGGATTTCCATTTGACGCGAACCTGACATACCTCTCTCCCTTCTTCTCTATCATTATTATATCTATTAACAAAAATACTTTTTCTTTTCAAGTACTCCTTATATCAATAGCTTTTCTGTAATGGGTCACTAAAGCAATTTCTTCAGTTATTAATAATTTTTATCATAATGTAGGTTACATATATGTACATGTATATAAGATCGCATATGTCGATACTTGCGCCGCATGAGCCAGCTGAGCCAGCTGAGCGTAAACAATAAGGCTTTTTTTCTTTTACCCACTTTCATGCACCTTCTATAAATAATATACCTACGTTTTATTATATCACATAGTTATATTATTTTAACGCCTTAAAACGTTTTATAGGTTACATCTATGATAATAGATAATGAGTATCTAAATTTTCCACTGCAACCATATTTGGTCATTTTATTTTTTATCTTAGTTCAAATTACATATCTCATACGGAGTCAGACAAAAACTTGCGTAGCGTAATGCAAATATGCGTAGTAATGATTTCGAATTCAGTTTAGCTCTCACAACATCGGATTTTCGTTGTATTGAACGGTAACTGGGAATAACAAAGCTGTGTCACCCGTCAGTCGTTTCTCTTTTGTTTGACTTCTACCCGCGCCACGTTTTACTTTGAAATGAACTCCGCAGATTGTTCTGTGCGTCGTCGTGCGTCATTAGACTAACGTGTCATGTAAATGTTTAAACTATTCCCATTTCAAACTAACCTTCTCAAGTTTACCCATCATCATCATCATAAAGGCTGATTTACACAGGTTCGGTGACTAACTCCGAATTCGAGACAAATCAGCACTGACCCGAAAAATACCCATTGTATTTACATTTTAATAATTGATTTGAAGTCAGTACAGCGAAGTCAGCGCTGACTTGTATATTCGCACACGAATATTCGGGTCAACGCCGACTTGTCTCGAATTCGGAGTCAGTCACTGACTCTGTGTAAATCAGCCTTAACGAATGGAGAACATAGATCTACCACATCTTTACTAATAATAGGTCTGACGGAAAGTTCTGTCCGTTTTTTTGAATAAAAATAAAGAATAAATTTTTCATACCTTGAATAAACTTTACTGAATAATATGATTGCCATCATTATTTATGACTTCTTGCCAGCGTGATGAGAGGACAAAAATTGAACCAGTGTTTGTCTGATATCTTCTTCGCTCTTAAATTTTTTCAAGGATAAAAACAAGTGATAATCAGTTGATACTAGGTCCGGGGAGTATGGTGGATGTGACAGTATTTCTCAGCTTAGTTCTGCGACTTTCTGACGAGTCCCCAAAGCAGCATGTGGCCTGGCATTGTCATGAAGCAGTATGATGCTCTTCCTATTGAACATCGCCGGCCTCTTTTGTTGGAGTGCTGTTTTTAATTTATCCGATTGCTGACAGTACCTCTCCGAGTTCAGCCTTTCGTTTGGTTTCAGCAGCTCAAAATGTATTGGGCCTTAAATGCCCCACCATATACACAACATTCTCTTGTTCAGGCTCAACTTCGGTTTAGGGGTGGAGGGGGCAGGTTTTCCAGATTCACAATATACCTACCCTTTTCCTAATGACGTTTTCATATGTAATCCACTTTTCATCCCCAGTTAGCATCCGGTCCAAGAAGGGTTCGATTTTGTTGCGTGCAAGTAGAGATGTGCATACGATGACTCTATCATTCAAATTCTTCTTACTTAACTCATGTGGCATCTCGAATACTTCCACACAAACCCTAATTTCCGAATATTGTCCGAAATGGTCTGTTGAGCAGTCAAGCCTTTCCGCAATCACTGATATTGTCAAAAAAAATTGATTTTGTTTTAACATGACCTTGACAAACTGATTGTAACAGGAACGGACAGAACTTTGAACTTTCCGGCTGACCTAATATAACATATGTAGTCTGTAGAGTCCATCTGTAATTTCAGTTTGTTTTGTAACATTTTGATGATGAATATGCATTTTATGCCTCACTGACATCAAATGGACCATTTTTTTAAATTTTATCTGTCTGTCTGTCTGGGCGTCATAATGAAAATTGGCATATAATAAGAACACGTGATTGCACATATGGTGTGTCATATAAAATATCGGCAAGCCTAATTATAACCAGAAAAAGACGTTTTAAAACATTATTTATATTTCCATGATAGCTTATTAATCTTTCGAACGCGTGCGAATCCGGTGGGACATCTACTTTACGTATAAATCAAACACCCTGTCATACAATAATCGTAAGTAAGCTTTGAATGAAATGTTACAACAAATTTAAGACTTCAAAAGTAATTATGACCAGATGAATAAAATGAGGTAAAAAAGGAGAAATGCGCGCCTGAACCTCCAGTAAAAGAGATTGTTTTAAGTGCTGATGCGATTAAAAGATGGTATGCACTAATTCAATATCAGAATTTCGTGACCTCTTTCTGACTTTTAAGTCGCTAGCTGCTAAGCGCTATCCTCATAATCTGATTGAATATTCAGTTTAATCAGGATGTAAATTTTTACTGGAAAACCCCATGTTTTCAACTTTCTTTCCCAAGCGAAATAATCCCATGTTACATCAGGAAAAAAAAAATTTGGTGAAGTATTCTTATCTGGTTGTGTTTTAGAAACAGGAGAACTAGTTTAAGTAAATCGCCTCAATTCCAGAAACATTATTTTGACCAAAATTACAATAAACAATTGATATATCAATATTTTCCTCCTCAATTTGAGAAACATTATTTTAACCAAAATTACAATAAACAATTGAAATATCAATATTTTCCAGATACCTCAGCATACATTGGTACAAACGTCAATTTGGAGAAGACGATGGAGGCTCGGAACAGGGCACACATGTAAACGAAGTCACCGTAAGGGTACACATCGACCACACGACCGGCTATGTTGACCACAATGCTGGCCACGACCACAAGGCAAGCCACGACGACAACAAGGCCAGCCACGACGACTACAAGGCCAGCCACGACGACAACAAGGCCGGCCACAACGGCCACAAGCCTAGTCACAACGACCACAAGACCACCAATGTGAAACCTAAGCTCAAGATCCAGGCGAGTGTCGGCTGTAACCTCGACCTCACCAAACAGCCATCTGTCGCCAGCGACAAATAAACCACTGGGCACCGAATAACATAATTCGACACAATACGTATTGTTTAATATTTAGATTGAATGCAGGTAATTGTGGCCCATCGTTGTGTAAAGGCCTCTTTCGAAGGGTTTTTACGCAACAATGAGAAAATCATCGGACCGAGAACTTTGCCCAGGAATCGCTGTTATTGTATATAATAACGTGTGGTCGATGTCTAATATCTGAATGTTTTACTCGAGCGAATGTCTTGCCAGGATCTGTCCAGGATGCCGCAATATTGAGATAACTCCATATCAATAGATGTTATCCCTACAGAATGCCTTTTGCACAATTAGATATCTTAATAATAAGATCTAAATGAATTTAAAACTATTATTACAACTTTTTATGAAGAAGGGTTGATTTATAAAATAAAAACTTTACTCATATTGATATTTTTGGTAACAATTTAGAACGAAACAAATCAGAAATACTTCTTTATAACCATTTCATCTTATCAATTTCATTTTGTTTTAAGGTCTTTTTGTTTGTTCTTATATATTTTATATTTATCTCGAAATCTTTATGTACAATCAATATATTTTTAATAACTATTTATTATATGACTGTTTGTTTCCTAAATAAATACATGAAAACTGTAATGGACCATCAGGGACAAATAAGCGAAATGTCATTTGACATTTACTGTCAGTCAAATCAATGAGTATAGAGTTACCATAAATGCAAAGTACTAAACGTGAGTGTGCAAGAGGCATTTAAAGAAATAAATATACAAAATTTGTGTAAGTTAGTCTATATTTCGATATATTTATGCTCATTCATATTGTAATCGATGTACTGAATGTTTACTCTAAATCTAGCACTACGTGTTACCATGTAATCATATGTCTTGTACCCATTTTCGTGCGTTGGGAATATTACATTTGTCAATCTGACCCTAAACACCTTTCATATCGTCTTTATTCTCTATACGACACAGGTATGACTTTAAAAATACTGTTGGTACTTAAACAACCATACTTTAAACAATCAATCACAGCGCACGTTCTTGAATGTAAATTCAAAAAAATTATTGTTTACTTTACGTGTATCTAACTGTAGGGCATAATAAGTGTCTACGATATATATGTAAGTATGTAATTGTATCTAATCTATTCGTCATATAAAATAATATATCTGTCGTATCTCTTTTTTCAATGTTTGAATCTATGATTGAATATATACGCATAATTAATTAGTAAATTTCCTATCTAAGCATTTCTTTGTAATTTTATATTTAGTTTACTATTATATCGTATACATGTTTTCTTTATCTTCAAGACTATTTAAAATAATATCCCTTACATATCATTTTCATTTTAACCCTTTTTTGTTCTCTAGACGTTTTTAATATATTTCGATATATCCTATTCATCAAACTCAAAACTAATCCAAATATTCCAACTGTACTCTATATTTTGTAACGTTACTTTAAATATATTTTTGAGAGGTTTACAATTAAAGATGAATTCCGATTTATATTTGCTTTGATATATTGGCAATGAATTATACAAAAATTAATGTTATTCAATATCTGTTTTCGGACCACGCTTATAAAATCGTAGCCATTTTTTATTCTAAGCTTCACCGTCCGTCTTTATAAGTGTTCAATACACGTTGAATTTTAAATTTAACGTTTATTTTACACAACTCTTTAGAAATCGTCTTTTCTTCGCTCTGTGAATAATCATATTAAATGTTTTTGTAGTGTCATAAGTATACAAAAAATTTAACAAAAACATGATGGAAATTCTTGAAATGTGATAGTTAGTTAATTTCGAAAAATATATTGTCATTTGACTCACTTAAAATCACTCATCTGATTTCAATGGAATTACAAAAATGACCAATCTACAAAAAAATTAATCTTAAAATACAAGTTTTAAAGACATATTTATTTGTCACCAATAATTTGTAAATAATTTATCAAGCTCATTTATCTAAGATTAATTTAGAACAAAACTACAGAAAAATAATATCACAGATTAGAAATTTGACGATTTCTTAACACCACGGTGGGTTCACACACGCTATATATATATTTACATACATTTTATTTTCGAAAATAATGAAACGTTTTCCCCTTTACATTGATAGATTTAAGAGACATAACACATGTTTGTGGCCATGTTACTTAAATGTAATGGGTGTTTGCGCTTAGACAAAATTGTGATTTTCTTTATATTGAATTTCTCTTATATTCTGATACAATATCAACTTTTTTTCAGATAAGATCGAAATCTATAAATTGTAAATCATAAGTTTCTTCTTATACCGTGATTTATTGATTATTTTATGATAGATTAAACAAACGTCCGTTCGGATACTTTGATTAAATTTTTATAAATATTGTAGATATATAATTTTTGTTATTAAGCTATGTTTAGTTATAAAATTTTTGACATTGTTTATAAATCTCTTCGACAACTCATATACGAGTAGGTATCTTGAGCTAGTATTTGACAAAACAAGAGATCATTGTTGATTTGATCAATATTTAGATGTTTGTGTATTCTCAATGTTTATAGGAAATTTATATTTAAATTAGCATTTTACGTATAAGTAGGTGTTGTAAATCGATGTTTTTAATGTACTTATTACTGTCTTAGAGCAAGAATTCAAATATTATCAAATACTTCATTTCAACTAACATTTCCTTTTACTTATCCATTCTCCATAAATGTAGATTTGAATTCTATTTTATTTTGTTAAATATCAAACATTTGATCCTAAGAGACTGAAAAAGTGTTCTAAAGTAAAATACCATATTTCTTTTCTTTATGTAGTAGTTTTTCGATTCCATAATTTCCAAAATTTGGCTTGGAGACACATCAATTTTTTCTAGTCATTGCTTAGTAACCCGGGTTCAAGTAGGGCTCATGAACTCACGGATCTATCAAATTTCAAGCCAAAATTTGATTCCTATGATACTCAATCAATATACATTTATTTAAGTTATTGAGCATGTTCTATTGTAAGCGTTACCCAGTGTTATATTATTATAAATTAATCAAAACTTTAAATTGTTAATCCTTATCCATACTTTTAAAATTGTTACCGTTACTATGTTAACAGAGCATGGTGAATCTTAATTTTGTTAATCTTAATAATGTTGCTGTATAACTAATTTTATTAAAAAAAATAATCTCGTTAGTTTTGCCAAAGATTTTTGATGCGTTGTACGCTGTTGTAACCTACTGAGTATTGCCACATCAATCGAGTTAATTTAGCCGAATTATATTTTTTATAATAAAAATGTCAACATCGAACTGTTGGCATTGTTGCAGTTTTGCTTTTTAAAATATTTCCGTGCCAAAGTACAGTTAGCCAATTTTAATGAATACCGTCTTTAATTAGCAGATTATAGTGTATTTTCTATTAATCTAATGAATATAGAGAAAATATAAATATTATTAATTGCTGATAGTCATTCAGGAATTTAGCAAGGAATTGAAGTTGGTTTTGGTTCTGGCTTGTGCCGTAACTAATATCCGATGAACAAACAAAGCTTGTATCCGGCATTTCTATTTATTGTAACTTATTGTAGTTTCGTGGCCGTGTATTAAATTATATGTTATTGTATTCTTCGCTGAGGAGAGTACCAGACATTCCGTGGCTTTGTACGCTTCAAAATCGCCAATCGATTATGTGTATGCAATCGCATTGTAATAATAAATGTTTAGATATAGATGTATTGATGTATAAACGTATAAACGTAAACATTATGTGGTTAAGATTCAAATGATTTTTTTTGCATGTACCTGAAGAGGGGCCTTTTAGGTTTCCCCTTAGGTCATCTGTCACCCTACCTAAAGCCTAAGCTCTATTCACTGTGATAAATAATAAATGTAAGGCTAATAATTATGTATGGTCGATTTTACTGAAGTTTGAGAAGGTTTTACGAGACAAAATTGGATAGTTCGCGAGGCGTTCTTGATTTAAAAAATAGCGTGTTGTTTGGATATCACAGTGAATACATTTCTATTTCCATGTAATCGCCCGTCATCCCCTGTACGTTTATTGACTTCGGTTAAGTTGTGTAGAGGTTACGTTTGGGGCCGGCCCTGTGACCCACTCGGCAACACTACAACCTTTAGTCTCTACCGTAATATAATTTTAAATATTGTCGTGTTTATATTTGTATATTGATATATTTTTAATTTAAATTACGACTGTGCTGTTTTATATCTCGTATATTTTATACCAATGTCTCTAAATAAAATGTGAACGGATCTAATGTGTTTTTATTTTACAATTTGCCCTGATCGGAATGTAATGCCGCCTATTTTTTTTACATAAAATAGCCAGGAGAATCTAAAGTAATATTGTGGAAATGACACAGGCTCTATGTCAGAGAGGAATAAATTCTACAGTTGCAGTGAAAACTAGCGATAATGCTTTTTGTAATAAACAAAACCTTACCTCAAACTACATCACCTCTGTTACAAACACTGAAAACACAACTACTCAAATTACAATAAATCGAGCAAAACAACTGTACAAGACAGATAAAACAACTTCAATTAAGCTGGTTTTGATGTAAACGTTTTATTTATTAGTATTTTGTATAGTATTAAAAATTATTCAATCATAGAGTAATATGCAAATAAAATGTATATACCCGTCTAATGCAATTCATAAAATTTGAGGATAAAAGATTATACAAAATTTAACGCCATCTGTAATTCCATTAATAAAATGTTATGAATGATAAATGATACTAGATGACACTGTTGCAATTTTTTTACATTAAATATCAGCTGTCCTTAATCACAGAAATTGAATAACGTGACGTACTTAAGAATATGAAGCATTCCATTGATTTCAATTAAATATTAATACTTTGTCTCGTTTTTCGTAATAAACACAGAAGATTGATTAGGAACGCGAAATGGTTATTATACTTGGTAACGGTGAAATGCAAGCGTAGGTACATTTTATACAAATATATAGAACAAGATCGAAAATAGATAGAACAGACATAAAATCATAATAATTACAATTAATTGTTGTCAAATAATATTAATTTCATTGCTTCACGTAGTTCAATAACACAGACTGTAACAGTAGAGTCCGTAACAACATGTGTTGCACGAACGGCCCACTCGACCGATTAAAAAATACCATGAACTCACAGAAGACACGCGTGAAGTAGAAGTATTCGGCATTTCGTCTGATAAGTGAGGTGCCGGAGTCCTTAATTTTAGTTCTTTCTCCTTCCCACACTTTTCTAATAAGGAAAGGATGGGAAGGGAAAAAGATATGACGGGGAAGGGCATGGATACGAGAAAGAAATGTCCAGCGCATCTGCAACTCGCAAATGCTTGTTGCTGATGTCTATAGACAGCAGTCACTTGGGTGACCGCTTGCTCGTTTACCATCTTCTAGTATAAAAAAAAATACAGACAGACTGCTCTTATCCATAATATGACAACGTCGCATTTTACGCGCGGACGCGTCTACACGCTTCAACTCTACGATTATCAGTCTGCACTCTCTAGTGTTGCCAGAAATTACTTTTCCCTAATTTTGATGTCAATTTTAGGCCTTTTAGGCATTGCCCAGCGGAATGTAGTACTTAATTATATATGTATATAGGAAAGCCAATATTTCCCGAGTCACTCTTTCTACATCACATTTTGTCAAACTGGGTTTACTTTCTCTCAATATTGAAGTAAACTTGACGCTCAGAAAGTAAACAAGAAACGAAATAATATCGTTGATTTATGAACTACAATAAACTTATCAGTTGTCATAACATCACCAGGGCTTTAATTTCTTTCCATCCATCACTTTTAATTTATAAATGATTTTGAAACTGTTTCATTCAAATATTTAATCGTGTACTAACCATAAAGAGTGTGTTACTCACCAAATTACTACGTATTAATTATAAGTTACTTTAAAAAAATCGAACCTAAAATATCATGACAATGTAATTATAATGGAGTACAAATTATAAAATATACTACTACCATGAATTATAAGATCAGTGGTAGAGCTCGCAACAACAGCATCTGTCGCCGAATGGACCGGCTCGACCTCACAGAAGACAGGCTATAGAAGTTTTCTGCGTTTCAGGAGATATGAAAGAGTAATACATGCTGTGCTGTCTCTACGTAGATGGGATACTGTCCTTTTATTCGTTTATTCATCCTGCTATTTCCCTGTAGTATTTAAGAAACAATTGGCCATATACATTAAATAATAAGATGCTGCTTGCTTTATTTAATGTATTAAAATTTTCAAAAAAGGAAATTTAATAATAAAAATGCAATTTAATTCATCGAGTATGACATCACTAGCGATGGCCGGGTTTTGTCAGTTAACGCGGGCGGCGTAAGACGCGCGCATCGCATTGCGAGCTGGCAACAGACGCGCGCCATTGCCTCGCAATGGCCAGGCGGAAGTCAAACTTTACCACACAGATTGTTACCAGGTTAATAGAAGAAGTTGAGAGTCGGTCATGCCTTTGGGATACCGAGCACGAACACTACAACGATAGACACAAAATGACCGCAGCTTGGCAAGAGATTAGCAAAAATTTGGATATTCCAGGTGAGACATTCATTTATAATCGCGGCATCTACCGGAAGCGTCATACAATCTCAACCTGTACGCGCGTCTTAATATTTTGCGCGTGTGTTTATATAAATTTCAGTGCCATCTATGAATATTCCTTTGAATTAGAACGACATCACAATGGCTTATCTGGTCCAACTCATAGTTCCCTGAGAAATGTGTTGTATTTTTTCTATTTTCAGTCGACACGCTCCGAATAAAATGGAAAAGCTTGCGGGATTTCTTTATAAGAATGTTGAGGATGGGAGGCATAAAGGACGTCGAGGAATACACAGGCAGATGGCAGCATTTTCGATCGATGTGGTTTCTTTACAAGTCTATTACGACGCGTACCAGAGCCGATAGCGGTGAAGAAATGACGACGCGAAGTGGAGCAGAGAGCGGCGAAGAAACGACGACTAACGAGGACCGTGGCGTTATGGTGAAGTGCGAACCTATAGCGATCGAGCAAGCCGAAGTGTTCCTGGCGGAATACGAGCCGACCCCTCCCAAAAGACGACGCAAAAATTCCGACGACGATTTCGATGAAATGTTTCTAAAGTCACTCACACCATTCTTCAAAAAGTTAGAACCGGTTAGGAAATTAATCGTTAGAAGTAAAATACAAGAAATTTTACTGAATGAGATTGCTGCTCAAACGACCAACACCAAAAAGTTTCATTAATAAGCTGTATCATATAAGATTGGTATTTAAAGGTGCCTAAGGTTTTTGTTCGGTTTATAAAAAATGACATTCCTTATTTAAATATCTAATAGATTTCTTATTTAATAAAAAAAATACGCTTAAAAATTAATGTTAATTTGTTTGACATTACACGGAGAAGGACAAGTTGAGCTTGGGCTGATAATATTCCAGTTAATTTAATCAAAACAAAGTAACCTTGTTCTTCAACAACTAATTTTTTTATACAAGAAGGTGGGAAACGAGCAAGCGGTCACCTAAGTGACTGCTAAACATGTGCGAGTTAGAGAGGTGTTACTTACCTTTAATAGACAGAAGAGGAGATGGACAGAATAATGGTAATTTCTCCTGCCTATCCATCCCCTTGCCAAAAGTGTTTTGACTGAAATTAGGCCTCACTTACCAGACGAAATGCAGAAAACTTCTACTTCACGCCCGTCTTATGTGAGGTGGTATTTCACCGGTCGAGCGGGTGGGTCCTTTCGTGCAACAGATGCTGTGGTTGCGGACTCTACAACTATTAATATTGTTACAAAACAGTCCAGAGGTTCTCAATTAGGTTGTTTTTTTTTTACATTTGTTACGCAGTAGGTACTTCGTCACTTATGAAATTTTACTTTCGTAGGAAAGGGATCATTTGTGTTTACTTTTGAATGTTATTGAACGTTGGGTTGCGAATATATATTGAAAATTGACACATTGGTAGATTTAAGTCAATGTTTGGATTTAATGGTTTGTAATGAGAGGTAGCGTGGTTATAAATGACATAAATAAAACTAGGCATTGCTCGCAGCATCGCACATGTTCTTTTCTTATTGTCCTAGCTTTTTTTTTAAATTTGATTCTGTGTATATTAATTTCAATAATAAATAACATGTGTCAAAAAAGTTGTTATTGTCAACATTACCATGGCAACCGTTATTGCAAATGAAGCTTTCTTTTCTATTTCTTATCCTTAACAGGAGACGATGTTAACAGATACGGTGCGGTCCCGTGAGCTTGTCAAAAACTGTGAATAATGTTGGAAAGGTGGGTAAAATGCAAAGGATGGTTGCGCACAGGCCCATGTGCTAACAAATTTAGCAAATGTTTAAGCATAGAGAACACATTAACACCGCTATTTAGAAGATTTCGAGGGCTTGTGTGTTTAAATAAGGTGAAGTTAATATGCTTTAGCGTTAGCATTGTTCTTGTGTTACTATGTAGAGAAGATAGAAGCTATTACCTCAATCGCCTCCATGATCAGGAGTGATGTAAAGTGCTCAAACGTTGGGAATAAAAGTATTAAAGAAACGCGATAAAATCCGTAAATTTTATCCGCAAATTCTGGAAGTTTGCTTAACGAACGGAAAATGTTTTGCACATGTAGACCAATAAATTCCTAAGAAATAATCACGCACCACGTCATCACAATCACATGTTTGTAAAGGGGGGTCCTGTTTCATCTTCTCTTTCGAAGCCATCATGTTCAAATGGTTCTCACGTCTGCCAAAAGATGTCGTAAAGCTAGGTTGAAATTTAATCGCATTTAAGGATCGTTATGGGGGTCGGGGGATAATAAGGAATACTTACTTTCGTTCGATTTTGCAACTTAGTTGTCTCTAAGGTTAGTGTTAAGTGTGTAACAACCCACCCCAACCGCCCACAGCTACGCTCGGTAGATGCATAGACATATCTCCAGGATACGCTCTGATAGAAGAGCTTTATATTAGTGAGGAAATTTCGAAAAGAAAAAGAAATTCGGATCAGTAGTTATTGAGTTAAACCGCAACAAAAAATTAGGTAATTTGTTCTTAAAACTATATAGCTGTAGGTGTGGGATAATCCGCTTTCCGTTTCACTCATAGTTCTTGAAGTGGTTTCATCCTTTTTTAGCGGATATCGCTTAGGATGCTAGTTAAGGCGACGTCTTGTATTTAACTGTCCAAGATTCCTTAATTCTGCTGTACCGATATTACTTCGAGTTGACAATTCAACAGCAAACCTCAGCTGTAGTTTTATTTGTAAAAAGACCTACTCGCAAGAGCATCTTAGATCACATCTACTTTATAGTGACAGATATGGCAACCCAATATGGGTTTAAATATGAAAATCATGCTCATGCATAATAAATAACTCCAAGGCACCGATTACGGTAATAAATAGAAACGAAGTTGTTTGTCCATTATGTTTTGACGATAAAATAAGAGCCGGCGGTACCGCTTTGTTCCTTTTTTTCATATTTTTGTATTATTAAAAAAATTTGAATTTTTTGCAGACTACTGACATTTTATAGTCGAATGGAGGATGCGAACCCACGACCAAAGTAAGTTTACCAAGCTACGTAAATTGTAAACTAAGCTGTTGAAACATTAAACTGATCTCATCGTAGCTTATTTACTTTAGTTCATAATATCAAACTATTTTCATACTGATTTTATACCAATTGTAAGAAAATTCCTAGAAAAGTACTTAAAGTGAGATACTTTACATTAAAATTTTTACCAAAAATATCTATTATTTCACAGATCCTAGGAAAAGAGACTTATTAATATATTTAGATATATAGAGAGATATAGATATCGAAAGACACTTTATTAATATTGTTACTTATTTCAATTTATAACATTCGTTTGTAATTTTATAATTCCCATTAACTAATTTTTTAAGCGGTGCAGAGGTTCCGATACTGTTTTATTTGAATTTCCATAATAAGAGTTCATTTTAGTATGTCAAATAAATAAATAAAATAATGTTAAATCCATAGATACAGCTACACAAAATTGTTGGAGAAAAGTGTGCCATAAATAAAATAAGAATTTAATTCAGCGACGGCTCGAGTTCACACGCTTCCGATTTAGGAGCGAGCTTGAGACAAGTCGAAATTTATTAACTCTGCACTCACCTGCGGCCTGTGGCTAGAAGTGCGCGACACGCGGTCGTCTAGCACACAGACAGAGAAACTCTGATTTTTCCGCCAACAAGTCCCACCTAATCGTAACTTCACACGTATTAACAATTCTTGGGCTTGTTTATAGTGATGTACACGGCGTATCGATTGAATACAAATATTGTTTATACGAATGAGCTGCACTAGCAAATTAGAAAAATCGCTATCTGTTTCCCCGCTGGACTATATAAGTGCCAAAAAGCATCCAATTTCTCAGGGTCAACGTTACAATTACTTAATAATATCATAGACTATTAGTAAGAGTTTTGTAATGTTGACAATAGAGAAAGTTATCATGTTTTAAATGGCTACTACCATTTATAAACATTTCATAAAATAAATTACAGGTGCACTGTACAAATCGAATTTGGAGATAAAAAAGGAAAGAAATAAGTTAACTCGTACTCGTGGTTTAAAAATGTTAAATGCTGCCATTACTGCTATGAAATTAATGCTTACAAACATTACTTTGGATTTGTTATTGCAGCTTATTACTCATATTTTATTTTTAAGCAATATTGAATATTAATATAAAATAATGTACTATCTAATTAAATAAAAGTTTGACGTCTACAAGGACAGCACTAGTCGAAAGTTTTTTACGCGGGATTTGGCACCGCGCGGGACGGGCGGCGCAGGGGGGCTACAACCCAAACAAAACAGACGCGGGCTGGCAACGCCGCGCGGGCAGCATGAGCGCTGGCAACGGTGCGCGACGCGGGAATCGATTGCTTTCCCGCGCGACAGAGATAGGTTTCACTTCACTCGCAATAGTGAAGCACTAGACGAGTTTAATTACCGTAAATAGACGATGTTATTTTTTTGATTATCGGTTTTTAATAAAAACCGTTTTACGTCGATGTCTCTTTCAGAGTCATTTGCATCATCTTATCAAGTATTGTTGACTTATCTAAAAAGATTTTACAAAAGATGTTCTTCTTTACCTACCTAATTCGGGTTCCAAAAGTGAAACCACATGAAAGTTGCCAATTGGTGACTTCGTAACTTCTTCGACGTTGACTGACCGGTTGACGCGGTTGGTGGGTCGTGGGTTCGATTCCCATCCAGGAAAAACATTTGTGTGCATGAACATGTCTGTTTGTCTTGAGTTTGGATGTAAATACCGGATGACGGGCAGCAGCGTCCTTTTCTTAGTACGATGGAACATACTGCGATTGCCAACCCATCTGCCAAGTGTGTCGATTATGGCACATTTCCTACCAATGATACGATTAATGGGGGGATATGACACCTATGTTCAGCAGTGAACGATCATAGGTTGAGATGGATGGATGGATGAAATAGACTTCGTAAAATCCCGCGTAATCCCGCAATCAAGCGACACGACTTGAAAAAGTTTTCCGCTGTATTGCGGTGTGTGCTGTAAAATCGTGCAAAAACCATATCTAAGTTACATAAGTAATCTCTACATGCACACTGTCACTAAAAAATCGAGCTTCACTCTTGAACGTGTAATTGGTATGGAACAGTTTCATCTATATAAATTCAAGTATATAAATCTTTGCATTACCATTCTTAATTTTTCTTTTGTTAAAATTTGTTTGCAAACACGCAAAATTTCGACGTCTAATCTGTGGCTATCTGCTTTGGCTACTTTTGTAAAAGAGACATTAATATCTAGCTGTATTATAATTAGT
>DWLR01000934.1:0-21015 GCA_018246295.1 Papilio alexanor hazarajatica | reverse complement strand
CATATGACAAAAACATTTTTTAGTTTATTGCAACCTTAGGCATGGTTCTAACTGAATGATTGTTAAGGTGGAAGGGCGCGACGGGAAGCCCCACGCTGTCGGGCTTGGAAACCATACTAAGGGCTTAAGGCTTAAATACAATACATACATATTGCCATGTATTCAAATTTAGTTCGTGTCTACAGGCTTTTATTTTTTTAATTTATTAATATTCGTTTAAAGTGCAAAAAGGCCCTACATATTTAGTTTTCTAATTAAAAAAAGATTTCTTATGTTTTAAAGTTTAATTGTTTTAATTGTTGAATTTAAAATTCTTGGAATTTTACTTTTTTACTTAATAAAATAAAACTATAAAAATATATTGCAATCAATAAACAACCAAAACAAACTAACTGACGTAAAGAAAAGCATACATTTTACCTTACTGAAATAAAAATAAAAAAACTTAAATATTTAAATACTTACTTGGAAAAAGTCAGACAAACAACACAAATTAAAGCAAAATGAAAATCTAACAATGGCCACACTATCAGCTGTTTCTTTAAAGCTTTTCAACAAAAAAAAACCTTCAGAACGGGACGTGTGCACACGGGGTGAGTTGGGGTGCGAATGGACACTAGGCGGTTCACACACCTCGTCTAACTTGTTACTTACTGCGCTGGATCACGTCCTGTAGCCTTACTTAATTTCCCAGGCGTAAGTCACTAGCGGAGCGATTTTATTTCTTCTTTTCGATAACAAAAATGAACACTTTCTAATTTGAAAATAACGTTCATGAGAAAATAATATTTTGAAAATAAGTTTAAAAATAAATTTAAAAGAATACTTACTCATGAAAAGCAAAATCAATTCGAATAAGCATTTATTACTTATAAGTATATACTTTAACAAAAGAAATGTTACATTTGATTATTTATTTATCGTAAATGAATAATTAATATTATATTTTACGATTATTTTGGTACAACTAGATTCAACAAGGTTGAGAACAACGAAGTGGAAACTGTAGAATCTCATTAAATATAGCTACAAGAAGTGCTATGAATTCTTTTGCATTTCTGATGAGAGTGGTCTCCCTTTTTGTCTTATTTCCTTAGGTATAAGAGATGATAAAAGAAAAAATAGAGATATTTTTATATACAAACAAATAACGTAACTAACATTATTCTTGTTCGCTTCGCCCTCACACACAATAATGTTGATTCAGTTTTAATAATTATTTGAGATTTTACATAACGTTATTACATTAAATATAAACTCAAAGTTGATGCTAATATCAACTATATTGAGGTTAATAACATTAAATAAATAATGATCATTCCTGCTGTTAAAAATTTTAATCAATTATCTTATTATCTTTGGGCCACGCGTTAAAACATTCATTAGACATGCTGTCTCTTTCTACTTAACCTTTTTTATTTTCGTTACGTAATAAATATATAACTGACAAATTAATTAAATAGTACAGATTTGAAATAAATTATAAATTTTATTACAAAAACCGAATAAAACACTAAGAAGTAAAAATAATTGTTACTTTAAATTATCCTAATTAAGTTCAGGTTACGGAATCGGTATGGAAATATTCATTTAAATTATCATTTATATTATGTTATTTGTTATTATTAAAAATATAAGTATACATTTATTATTAAAAATTATTACTAATATTTTTTGTGATAAATTCATAAAAGTTCACAGCTTATACGACTATTCGTGACAAAGGTCCTTTTCCCTCTTTTCTATGATAACTCAAAAGTCAACATATAAGCATTTTAACGGAAAAGATTTCATAGAATTATTTTTATGATGCATATTTGCCCGGCTTTGTTTTTATGGCAATATAGAAACGAAAGGCACAGTTTTCTTTTTATCATTACTATACAATGAAAGGGCATGCACATGAAAGCAATATCTATAAAATAATCAGCGACACTGCGTGGGCCTTTGTTACTAGATCAGCTCATTAAGGTATATGGAACCAATAGGCTTTATGAATATACCTACCCAATTGGAACTGAATACCGACAGAACACAGCTAGCTTTAAAGTATTCTGCGGGCGGCTGGCCGACGACAGTACACCCTCTTCTGCGGATTTACTGCCCCGCGGGTTCGATGCAATCATTCTTTTTTAATCTGTAAATTTTATTAATAATTGTTAGACATATGTAATAGTATAAACAGATGTATACCTCTATATTGAAATAGGCTGAAATGGTATGTAGGGAGGACGTTCGGAAGCCGTAGTAAGGAGGTCGGCGCCTCCCTCGTTACAGGATTATGGACAAACCGCTGCAAAGATTTAAATTGCGTTTCTCCATTGCCTTGCGGTGTTACGTAAAGTTTGACGTGACGTGACGGATGTATAAAAACATAGAGATTGAAAAAAGCTGAGGACTGCATAATCTCTGTGAACAGAAGTATCGTATATGAATGATATGAATAGCTACTTTAAAAAAATATTAGTATAATTAAATTATTAATAAATTATACTTTAACGTATTTTAAGAAATACAAACCCGACTTAAATTTAAAATATAATTAAAGGGTTTTAAAAGGGTAGGAAATAGGAAAAAGCTTCCTTTATAATATTGGATGCCGTAGTAATAATAAAAATGCTATCTATTATCGAAATCATGTACAATTTTAATTATATCTTTGAAACCTAAGGTTAAATGACATTCAAAATAAAATGGGACCAACTTGGGAATGTCCCCTTTCCAATAAAAGAAAATTGGTTCAAAAAGGACTTAATTCTGCGGTAACAAATATATAAAAAAATATAACGGAATTGAAAACCTTTTTTTTAAGTCGGTTAAAAATTGCATTGGTATAATTTTTATACTATTTCAACATTTTTACGGTCCTGGTACATTTTTCTCGCTTAATCTGCCTCCATTCAAAATACTTGATGCGAGCTTAAATACAGCCTTTTCGATATTTCATAGTAATTACGTAATTTAACTCTATTTAATTTATTGTAACAATGAGCACAGACTGTTGCAGAACTTCCAATACGGCTGATTCGCAATGCTATATCGCTTACGTAATTTACATTTATATTTAAAAAAATTAAACACAAATAGGATACAACTTTTTTACTGTTTAATTTGAAGCAGTAATTTTTTCAATTTATCAGTGGCAAAAATTTGCTAGAAATGCACGTACGCATATACGTTGTGTATACTGTATACAAGATACATAAGTTTTTTTATTGATTATTAGTGAATATCTCTATTTGTGAATATTTACAATATATATGTATGTATTGTAAATTATTCACAACAACACACAGGTATGTATACCTTTGGCCTTGGAATTCCACTTTCAAAGAGACAATCGTTTGAACGTTTCGTACGCATTAAGATGTTGACGCAGAAATAATGACCAATAGGATGCCACCTTTAAATTTGTTAAGACGAAAAAAGGTCGGTTAATGTTACAACATTAGAGTATTTAGAAATAACGATTTCTTCTGAATGGCAAAGGTTGTAAAACTTCCAGAGCGGAAAACGAAGACAGTGATGATAACAATAGTCAGGGTACAGTGCAGGTACGCCACAGATTTTATTTTATTTTATCAAAACATCGCTAGCAGCGTAATTGGTTATTTGTAAGAAGGAGGCGGAGTTTAACTCGTAGCAAGGAACGAGGTAATTTTTCTGATAGTGGAATGCCGCCAAGGAACTCGACTGTATGTGCAGCTACTTTAGATACTGCGTTATGCCGTCTTTAAATTAAGGACGTATTGTCATTTGAAAATACATACATCTCTTAATAACAGATAGAGCGTTGAATGATATGTCCATATACTTATTTGATTTATTGTTGTAAACTTAATTTGTTGCTAAATAATATTTTTTTATATTCCAGTAGTACTCATGTGTACGAATTATGAATTCATAAGGAAATCTAAATATTAATATATTTTGATAACTTCTAAAGTATTTGTCAAAAAATATTAAAGGTAAAGACAATTACAAACAATGTTTCATGTTCAAAATTACTAACACGTTTATTTAGATAAGGATTATAAATGAATTCGAAAAATAGCGTCATAAATTACATGTATTGTACTAATCACATATATTGGCGTGACGCTTGACTACTTGCGCAGGACATTCGTTAGTTTTTGAAAATATATTTCGCAGAGGAAGTAACAAAACTATTGAATATTAATTGTTATTAACTATATTTATTATTACAATTTAAATTGATAATAGAACATGCAAAAGTACAAGCTATTGTTATAAAAGTATTACAGAATGATTCATTAAGAAAATTATGTAGAATGCAAAACTTTAACACTTTTTAAATAATGAATTTGTGTAAGCCTCGTAAAAGCTTTCTTGTTCACTGCTATTTGAATCTTTAGCAAATAAGTTTTCCTTATTTCTTTTTTTATTTTGGACATCTCTACGAATTAGTGCAGAGATTTTAAGTTATACCTCTCGTTACTCGGCAAAGAGAGAGAGAGAGAGATCAAACTGATCCTGTACAGTGGCAAGATGAGGAACAAAAAGGAAGGAAACAAACGGGCGGGAGATTATTCTTGGACAATCAGCGATTCGATTTTTTAAAATATCGGTGGGAATACCCAGAATACGCTTCGTACAGTGGTACGCGTGGCCTGAAGGAGATTTCACTGTAAACGCGCGCTGCAGTCAATGTGTTAGAAGAGAAAATGGATATTGAGAGAAAATCATAGAAGATAGAGATATGCCATGACGGAGTTTTATGTATCATTTTTGGAGATGTATTTTTTTACATCATTTTTAAGTATGTCTCATGGTTTAGTCTACGTAAGCCGTGAAAGTAAAATTTATTATATTTTTGGAGGTTCCAAATTATGGTGTTTATTCATGTATACTAACTTACAATTATAATGTATACATGTTAATAATCGGGAATAAGTTATTAAAATGTTAGTAAAAACCGTTTTTAAATTTCTTGCGTGGTTTGGAAGAAGTTAGCGGAAAAACAGGGGCAAATTTCGAAAAGCAAATTTGTTTAATGGTCATCATCTCCCTGCCCTTTTCCGACTTGCGTAGGGTCGGCACAGTATGTACTACTCTTCCATATATCCTGGACTCTACTGTAACTGGTTTTGGCTATAGTTTTATGGCCGGCTGCCTGCCTGACGTCAACCCTCCTTGGGAATATATATACTTATATAAGGTATTTAATATGACATTATGAAATAGCACAAAATACACTAAATTTGAATTGAGTTGATTGGATTGATTCTTCCAGAAGTTGAGGGTTCTGCTGCAGCTTGCGCTCGAAGTTCAAGTGCTAATGTTACATATTCATTTGTTTCACAGACGGTGTAGACAGCCCATCATTAGACTCGGGTTCAATGGGTATTCCAATCTGTTTAATGGTGAAGTATGAAAATAAATAAAGAATTGTTTCACCTCCTACTATAATAAAAATTAAAAGTTATTATTGACAACAATGAAATGAGCAAGCCTTTTGGCAGATGGTATAGTTGTGACATCAAGTGTGAATGAACTGGTCCTTTGAAAAAATATTTCCTCTTTATTAGGTTACTGGATCCGCTGTGCCACAGACAGAAGAGACAGCAGTCCTATTATTGAATTCAACTATATATTGTAAATCCAGAGAGATTCTTAGCGGTATTTCTTAACGGTAGGTATACGACTTCAAAATTATAAATACTTTACAAATATGTGTAAAGTAAAGCGGAGTTTAAATTGGAAAATAATATTCTATAATAATCATTGTTTCTATCTAAATCATATTGTTGGATTTATTTATTTCTTTATGCATACATAAATCTACATACTGTATACATATGTATATCGTTTTATTAATTTTTCAACAATTTTTGTTTAAATAGTCATGTAGTACATGAAATTATAATACAGCTTACATATTTTTTGCAATTTTACATTAATTATATAATAACTGTGTATGTGTACACTGTGGCATTTAGCTAAGCGCTGTAAAAAAAAAACTATACCGTTGGTCATAGATTAGACACCGGAGCCCGAAGCCCCACGGAAGTCGTGTCCGGTGGACACGTGACACCCGCGCCCCCCGCAATGCTACGCCCCACCCCAGTCCTATCGCATTGTCGGCCTGACTTGCGTCGTGTACACACGGATTACGTGTCTTAATGCGGATTATTTTATAGACACTTATTGCTTTTAATTTGCGGTAATGAAGCTGTTGCTAGCTGGTTGAGTTCATTATATTAATTGTTAAATACAATTTATTTGATTTTATGTAAAAATAGTGTGGGAAATGTTCATTACATCACATTCCGTCAATCGAAATCTAAAGAATTACTAAAGATTTCTATTTTGCAATACAAATATTATTTGCTGGTAGCGAAACTTGTGTAAGTATTTGTATCAAAATAAAGTTAGAACCTGCATTTGCCAAACTCACAAACTCTATTCACGAGAGTAGAAGATATGAAGAAGGTGATTGAATTTTATGGTAGACAGTTTATCTTCTATTTTACTGGACTTGAGGTCCAGTTTCGAAGGGGAGGCAACCCTCCCTATTCTCCTAAACCAAGTAGAGTCACACTACAAATACGGTAGCGTAAAGGGAGATATTAGACTGTATTCTTTAGTAAGATAATTGTAAGGTCAGCAGCTGAGACTGAGACTTGGCTTTCTTTGTTTGTCTATGTGATCTCTAGATGACAAACTCGGGGAGTACGTTGATGCTGTGTGAGATGGTGACATTTCCGTTTCGGCACACTTACTTTATCCAGTAGTAGAGCTGCCTATTTAATTTAAAGTTTAAGTTTAAATGTACATTTAATGTTTTCATGATAAATGTTATTGTTTTTACAATATAAGGAAGCGGTCGGTAATAGTGGTATATAATTGGTTAGTTTTTGTAGCAACGCTGACAATCGATGAAAGAATAATATAAGGGACTTTACGAGTAATGTGTAATTCCGATACAACCGCACTTACCGGAGACAGCGTAGGCGTACAATGATATAGGAAGAAAAAGTTGCGAGGAAGGGGGATTGTATATCCGTTCCATTCATGTTACACCGTTCCAAAAAAATTAGCATTTCTTATAAAAAAAATTCTTATCTGTTTCTTGAATACTTGGTATCTTTTATGAGTTTTATTTTACGTAGCTACAACTTAGATAAAATACTTTAAGAACTTAACAAAAATTACTTAATAGATTATGAAGTAATAAAAGTTAAGGCGTGCTGTTTGCCAACAGGCTGGCTTACCCTGTTCTGTTATATTTAATGCCAATTAAACATGGGGAAAAGAGGATTGTGTTCGTTCTGGTTAATATAAAATATACATAAAATACATTTATTATTATTAACAAATAAAAGTTTTAAAAAGTAGACTGAAAATTTATTAATCTCGAATAACTTACATCAAGCCTTTTATGTGTTTTGAATCAAAAAAATAATAACAAAATAAGTTTAGTTTTTTATAGTTATAAGAAAACGGATAAAAAAAAAATAAAATTATATCCATAAAAAATTTAAAACAGTGAATATAAAATTGTTAAGCAAAGTCACCATTAATTACAATGGAGCAATGGTAGAACGCGCTCCCAGCTCTATAAATAAATCGACCTTCAGATTAAAAATAGACGGCAATCCCTCCCGTGCGAGGTCGCAGAACTGGGTCACCGGGACTCCGTCCCTCTCTCACGTCCCTCTCACCCAAACTGCGCTAAACGGAAGAGAGACGAGATGCGATGCAGGGCCCGTGACGTCGCAGCCTTCGTTCATTGAATTTTATAGCTACAAGCGGAACGCTTTCCTTGACTACATTCAACTTCGCGGGTTTTTACGGGTTTTTATTTTTATCTATTATATTTTGCTGGTCTTCATTCAATTACATATTTAAATGTAGCCACTCAGCAAAATCTACACATTAAATTTAAACATTAAAACAACAGTATAATTTTAAAAATATTAAAATATTATTATAAAATTATTTATTATTATTATTGTTTTATTATGTTTATACTGTGTGTATTAAATGTGTTATGCATTATTAGTTTTAAATTATCGGGGTCTCCTTGAGATCCTGGGATAAAAGCATGTGATGACGTCAAACGCGGGTGTGGCAGGGAACTATGACGTCACGGGAGAGCTCTGACGTCAATGGGGGCCCGCCTTCCCTGCCTCTACCCGTCCCTTCCCCGCAAACGAATACCTTCAACAATTTTATGGATAATGTAATTTGTTATGTGGATAATGAATGTAAGATGTAGAGTAATGACGAACAAAATGACTTGAAATATAACTTCGAGAGTACCTTCCTGGATGCACAATAACAATGCAATACTAAAATTCTAACACAGACGCCAACATTCCTACTGTTAAACATTTATGGCTACTCCTTTACTATGGTTTTCTAGTCATGAGAACGATCTTACAACTGACTTATATTTGTACAAAACAATGCCTTGAGATAACTCGAATTTGTTACTTCTAGTCATCTCAAAACATTTTAAAAATCGTTAATATTCTTTTTTAAAATTACTCATTAAAATTAACCGTTACACTGTAATTCGGACACGCAAATGTAATGTAACGTCATATTATAAAACAAAGAAATAGAGACAAGGTTAGGCGCAGTCTAGAAAATTCTTTGATTTTAAAGGGCAAAAAAAGCGATTGTAGTTGACCTTTTAAAGTAAAGCTAGCATTAGTATTAATATGGAAGTCTTCATTTGTAGTTAGGACATTAAAAATTTACAAGGTTAGGTATAAGAATTGTGTGAAGGATTTTAGATTTTCTTTGTTATGAAATTAAACTAATTTGAATTGAAAGCAAATAAATCGAGACCATAAATAGTCGGGATATTTATCGTCTCAATTTCTTTGCTTTACGCTAAACAAAGAAAATGTAAAGTTTTCTATTGATGTCTTGTTGGCTTTGTAGTAAAAATATACTAGTAATTAATAGTAGTATATGTCTTGTATTTACACGCAGATCGTAATAAGAGTGGTCGATTAAAGTTGTAAATTAAATTAATTCTCATTACTTTCTTTGTCTTTTGTCATAAGGTTTGGACAGAAGGGTACTGTTTGTATGTTGCACGTACATATGTATGTATGTCCGTTCCATTGTGACCTCGTGGAGCTATAGCTGCTGGACTGATTTTCAAGTGTGAGGTGTCAATCGATTCGTGTTCTTCCCTGGACTGTCAGTGATACAGTCAGTCGGGCTTATTGATAAAAACTACTGCTACTATTGATAAAAGTACTGATCAGATTTTGACAAACACAAAATCTGATCAGTACTTTTAAAAGAGAATTTAGTAATTAAGAAAGATTTGTTCCCAATTAGGGTAGTTTATATGTTGCCAAGCAATATAGTAATATAGCATAAATTTTTTTTCTTCTATGGAACAAGTGGCAAACGAGCATGTTCCCGTTATATTACATATGTATTATATATTACAAGTTGTCATCGTTCACACATAATACCATACTGTAAATTTGCCATCTTACATAAGAAACTTATTGGAAATATTGATTTGATGTATGGTAAAAAGGTACCAAAAATACGTGGGACTATGTAGCAGTAACCTTTTGACATTCAATTTTATCTAATGATAACTTTTTTTTAAAGTTTACCGTAATTTACGTTTGTACACGTATTACATCGTTATTGTGATTGCTCTTATCGCTCTCTACTGGCTACATATCATTTATGTATTATTATTATTTTAATAGGTACGATATTTTTATTTTAATAGATATGCTATCAATGAGTCATGGAAAAATAATAATGGCATAATTACTTTCTATAAAGAAATAAATATTTCCTCACAAACAAAGTATATAAATGAAAAATCTAAAAACATACATAATATGAACACAATGATGACCTATTTTTTATTCTATTTCTAGTTTCTTTTTTTTATCAAGTAAAGAATGCAGTAATTCAGTAAATTTATTTGAGTTTTAATATTTCCATTCATAATCTAAACATAATTTTGTCTTTGTTTTAATACATTTTAATTAATACAATTAATATTTTGACTTTTAAATAATTAACGTTACATTGTAAAACTACAACTTTTTTATTGTCATTCATATATTTATCAATTCTTACAAAAACTACTCAGAAAACGTGCAAAACAATAGCGATCGATATTTTCATCGCGATGTTTCTAATCTACTTAATGTAATTTATTGAAGGATCCGAAAATGGAACTTGGACGTAACTTTATAAGTTAGTGCTTTGATCACGTAACTAAAGTTCGTAGGCGGTGAGCGTGGGCGAGTCTACGAAGCTACGAGCTAGACGGCGCGTAGGCGTCCGCGTAGCGCCGTAGTGTAAGCAAATAGATACCTACTACATGTGGACTCTGGTTAAACTACTGTTAAAAATATGTTTTTTTTAATAAATCAAAAAAATATAACAATTACTTACCGCATTGTGATCCACTCCACTGTGAGTTCATGCAACATCAATCACGTCGTAAGTTTTATATATGTGCTTCTAAAGCTTCAACAAAACTTTCATCAGTCAACTTTTAATAATTCTACAATCGTGGAAAGCTATATGCCACCAACACGGCGGGCGTTGGACGACTGAAGCCTACATCCGACGAATTTTCCTTCAGGAGTTAGGCTTGAATGGATCTGCGTTGTGATTGGTGGATGCGCGTGACGTCATTACGAAAATCACAACCATGTGGCCTTAGGGGCGCGCGCCGGTGTGCGTTCGGCGGTGTGCACTAGGGGGTGTGTGTGAGTCGGGGCCCATGAATGGGTGCCTCGGCCGCGCCCGCGCCGTGCCTCCGGTGACGTCACAGCAACAACCTCCACATTATGCAATTGAACATCTGAAATAGAAGCTTACGGCAATAATAACTTTTGAGGCGCTGTATACAGAACTTTACGCTTCTCTTAATAGTGACTAATTTTGATGACTCTTCGAAGTTTGCATATTTTGTGAATCAAAAATTAAAAGGAACTAAAATTAAACTTTGCAAATTAAGTTTAATACTAAAATAGAACATTATAAATAAATGACTGAATTTTAGTTTATAAAATTTATACAATAAATGAAGATAATTTGTTAATCAATTTAGAATTTCGAACTTAGATAATAAATAGTGAATAATCTCGTCTTCAATTCTTGTGTACAATATCAATCTTGTCAATGGTAATGAAAATCCAAAGATTAGCTTTTAGCTTTATTCAAGGTACTTACTGATAATAGTAATTCTAAAGTAACGTCAAATAAACGACGAAAATGTAATTTGTAAACATTATGTTTAGAAACTTTTTTCATCCAATAACTTCTTTGGTAGTATGGTAAATATCTTAATACCTATATGTCAAAATATTTCACTGAAATAATTTAAAGGTAATGAAAGTCCCGGTTAGCGCGTTTGGTGAAGATGCTTGCCTTTCACGCTGCGGGTCGTGGGTTCGATTCTCACACAGGACAAACATTTGTGTACATAAACATGTCTGTTTGTCTTGCGTTTGGATATAAGGCTGTGGAACATACTGCGATCGCCAACCCGCCTGCCAAGTGTGGCGATTATGGCACATTTCCCTCCAATGATGCGATCAATGGGGGAGACCTATGTCCAGCAGTGGACGATCATAGGCTGAGGTGGATGGATGGATGGATTTAATAGAGGAGGCCTACCCCCGTTATTTTATTCATCAACAAACTTAATACAACCCAAATGTGAACTGACACCGTAAATAAGAAAAACATAATACACATTTTGCAACATTATTGAGTTTCGAATACAAGAACTGCAGTAAAAGAGCCAAGTTCAAAAGCACTGTGCGCTAAGCTACTGAGTAATCAATACCGAATGATATGTATTTTATGTATTTTTTTTTCTGTTTTTAATTTATCTATCTATTTTATGTTAATACACATAAATGCAACAAAGGATATTGTCGAAAACGTCAGAACAATAGATAAAGCCGTTCATAACTTATAATTTACAATGTACAGCTGACGCTTCGAAAACATAATAAACTCGCTTTCCTTCAGGAGATGAGTTTGTAAAATTGGATCAGTCTAATTATGTTCTTAGATATGTGGAGCCTGATTTGACCTTCGAACTTTAGCAATGCAGGTAGCTTCCTGAAATAGCTTGCATGCGACAGGGTGCACTCGGTCGTTGACCGCCCCCTCCGTCGCCTCACGTCCCGCAACTACCGCACACCCCGCCTCGCACCCCTACGCCCTGTGACCCGGTCAGCGAGCAACAAGTGAGCTTGTATCGACGTTGCCCGTTTGACATTTAAAGCATTCGCTGTGCTTCTATCACATGATAACCACGAATTTGCTTTAAATGTCAACGTTAATTATTTGATAAATAAATATGTGAAATGAATGAGCTGACACCTAGTCCAAAGATTAATAAATAATGTTAAACTTCCAACGAGGTTCCGAGGTAACTAGGCTGAAATTAACGTCACAACAAGGTTTAGCTTAATAGTTAAATTTGAAAAACAAAAATTATTTTTAAGTTCTGTAGCATGAATCTTAACTGTTTTGTTTGCCTCTAACTTAAGTAACTATCATGTTATAATAATATACTATAGTTTAATTGAGGCATTTAAAAAAACGTGACGTATTTAAAAAAAATACCTTTACATTTATTACATTTATTAAAAAAAACAATTGTTAAGGCTGTTATTTGTTAATTAATAAATTAATAAAAAATTAATTAATAAAAATGTCACTAATTTTTGTACAGTAGTGTTTAGAACACGTAAGAAGAAGAATCAATTGTACTATTTATACGCATAAATAGGCGATGTGACAAAAGCTTTTTGATCTGAAGGTTTCAATGGAAGACTTTGGCAGGCAAGGCCAGTTCCGTGTCGGGCCATTCACGGGCCCAAGGCGGGCGACTGCGTCACGCCACAAGGACGCAACCTAGCGACCGCTTAAGGCTCTTTTACACTGTCATTAAGTTAAACATAGTATACTGTACCATCATAATAGTTGAATCAAGTTCAAACAAAGTATAAGACCTTACACTATATTAATGAATAATATTTTTCCAGGAGGAGAATGTATTTTTTTCTGTTGGAAAGGGAGCTACAAAGACAAGCGGTTCACGCGATGTTAGGGAATCGCAACTTCCCGATTGCAGATGCCTCGCAAGTCTTTGTATCTGCTTGGTGACACGACACGCAAAAGCATAAAATAATTCTACTTCCCGCCTGTCTTCTGTTAGGTCGCGTTATTTCATGGCAGGCGTATTCAAAAAATGGAACTCCGTTCTGTCTATGAGTAACATATGATATTAATATTATTTATTAATATATGATATGATGACGGTCTCGTAGATAAAATCATAGATTTAAGATGAATCATAAAATCATGTTTCTTATTTCTTCAATCAGTATAACATAATACATTCATTATTATTTACTTGAAAATAAGCTACAACTTAAATGATAGTACGAGTATATAGCCGCCTTAATAGCCAATCGAAAATTTTATTTGATCATCCTGTATTTTAGGCTAAGAGTAACTGTGTTGGTATTGTTTAACAAACTCATAGGCGAGGTCATTCAGCGTATTTTTATAATAATGTATTATTTTCTGTGTTGTATAAGTAAGGTAAATAAGCAAGCACGTCGAATGAAATACACACTAACATCAATGTCATTCAGTGTTCGCTTTAACAACAGTAAACGTCTTTCGGATCTGTGGAAAGACCAACATGAAATGTTGTGAAACATCAGAGGTTCCGTAAATTCGATCTAGACAAAGGGATAGAAAAATATGCTTTTACGTCTTGTATATCTAATTGGATTTCATAGAGTTAGCTATGACTAACCGACTTGCACCAATCATTTTAAGCCTTAAATATGACAAAGAGGGAGTCACTCGTCGTCGATACAACAAAAAGTAGCAAGTTATATACAACCACATATTCTTAAATCCTTTTATTACATACATTACTATCGTAAAAGGTGATTGAAAAAGGGCTTTCCCAATAGGAACCATTTCGATATATCAATTTCCTATTTTAATTATTGCTTTGTTAGTGGACATATGACCGTATGTCTAAATTCAACGGTTCCCTGTTACGTAGTCCTTAAATGACTATTAAAGGCGTTTTGTACTATTAACAGGAGTGCAAGACACAAAGCTCTAGAACTAATAATGACTTGTTGAAACTACGCTAATGGATTTCAAAATAAACTACCATATACAAGATAAACTAATTGATGTTTTTATTTCAGATTATCCTAACAATGAAGTTGATGTATTGGTTGGTATATTTGATATCTTAGTTGTATGTAATGTATTGTTTTCTTATATTCCGTCTATAAATAGCTCGATTCCTATGACATGGCGCGGCGCGGTAGGTGCTCGGTAGGAGCTCGATTAACAAGCATCGGTAAGAATGAACGGAGTGCGTCACTCTTCGTGCTTCGATTCATGAATAGAGGCTTGCAACCCGGGATGACCCAGTTTTTGACTCTATACATTCTATCCATACGTCCTTAACGACGTAACCGACATCTATGTGGTTAGGGAAATATAACACTTCTGTATTTAGTCATTTTGTATGATAATTGCTTGTTGGTTGAAATTGGGATATGCACCTCTTCTTGGACAGTTTAGTTATGACGTCAGTCGGTTCGGAGGGGGACTGCAGCCCGGGAATTAGGTCAGTTTCATTCTGAAACAGGCTCGGGGCTGACGGGGACAGGGTTGAGCGGGGAGTCGGTGGAGCTTGTCGATGTAGAATTTAATTATTGCTAAATACTAGTGTCATTGGAATCCTATCTAAATATTATAGAAAGCTGCAACAAGGCATAATAGATTATCAATAGATATCAATGAGATTTAGACATTTCTTATAGAAACAAAGACTCAATTCTTGTTTATTTCTTATGTGTAATCTAAGGCAAGTATTGCAATGAGGTCCTTATTAGTATTGGTAATTAATGGTCACACTATTTACTAACGTGTCATCTTCTTTTGTCTTAAACTTTTAAGAAGATAAAAAAAAAATTGAAATGATTACCAACATTCGAAAAAATAAAATTCACTGTTTGTTTTCTTTTGATGTTTGTAATAGTTCGAATATATCTAGTCACTATCGACATCTACATTAATAATTAATAAATAATTATAAGGATACGGTAAATTTGACGTAGTGTGGTAGTTTTGATTATTTAGGTATAGATTTTTACAGACGACAAGCTGAATCCGGCAACCGTTGGAATGTCATGTAAAGTAAAAAAGTCTAAAAAGTCAAAATAATATCAAAGCACATTGCAAAAAGTTTCATTAAAAGCGAAAAGCATTTTTTTTATAGATGGATATTTTTTGGTATAGAAACCCTCGCGAGCGTCTTCAGAACACTCAACTAAAGTTTCATCACAATCTTAACAATGGCTTAGGAATGCATAAATGACAAACATGCAAATATTGTTTTTTTATATGGAAGAATAAAAAGTAGCTTTTAATTAGGTTTGTTCATGTGTTAAGAGAATGTAGTTGAACAAAATGAGAATAAAAAAGTGCTCACTTATCAGACTTATAGAAAGAATTCTTATCAGACTTATAGAATTCTTATAAATTCTTATGAATTCTTCTTCTCTTATACTTCTGTATGAAATGCCTTTTCTTCGCGCTGTCGCTCAGTGACGTCACCGATCGTTACACTTCTCCGGTTACAGTCATACAACGGCTTAACTATAATGGCCTGCTTTTTCATTCAAATTCTCAATTTTATTTTACTATTTTTTTACTTTTCCAATGAAAATCCTGATTGTTCTTTTTATTTACACTTTCCTTAAACCTCCACAGAAGTGAGGATTGTGTGTGAGTGTGAATATTTATTTTACGTCTCAATGGAAACAAATCTATCATTTTTTAAATTTTTAACTGTCTGTCTGTGCGTCGCAATTTAACTTTAGAACGGCTGGACCGATCTTAATGAAAAGTAGTTTGTATAAGGTAAGACCACCTGATTGTATAAAAGAGAAGCTATATAAAAATCTGTCTGTCTGTCTGCATATTTCCCGATGTAACAATGAAAATTGAAACGATATACTAATGAAAATTGAACACGTGACTGCACATATGATAGGTTATCTTGTTTTGTAATTTCCTGATAGCGATCTTGTAACGTTTGCGAAGCCGCAACATAGTATTAATATAATATGATGTTTGTATGTATGTCCCCTGGACTAATGCTTCAAAAAGTTCGACGGTCCAACAGTCATTATGTTAGACTAGTGTTTGTTATTAACCGGTATAAAACTCCACTAACGAGTCTTACCTATGTAATTACTAAAATTCCAGGAAGAAGTGAATTGTTTCTATTTTCAAATTCATCTCGTGTATTGAATATTACTAATTATTAATACTCTGTTGAGTATCCCACGTGGCTAAAATAAATGAATGCTACAAAAATTATTTTGCTTGCTTTGCTTACAACTGCCTACAATGTTTATTTAAGCAGACCCATTCTGATACCATGAAGTAAGAATGGGCTGGAGGCAAGGCGGGAGGGTTGAGGTGAGAGAGGGGGTATGACGTCACAGTTCTAGGCTGCGTGCACGGAGCAACGCCTCCGTCTATTAGGGTCACCTATTTTGGGATGCACTTATCATCAAATAGAAGAGAACATTTAGATGTACATGTGTAATGGTTCGAGTTATTCGAGTTTATATTACTTTTTGTTCAGATAATGAAATACTTTATGTGTGTAGTCATGATAATCAAGTATTTATGTAAGTCGCTTCTAAACCGTTACTAGGCGATTACCAAACGGTGCTCAAATGTGATACTTAAAAAAAATGTGTAGTAAATCATAATTTGCCACTTAGAATAGACTAACTGCATTCAGGTAGCTAGATGCACTAGATACATTGTAGGTCCAAGAACGTTCTTAATATATGTTTTCAAGAAACAACGAAATACCCGTAGTAACGAAATTAGTCGTCAGTTTACTTCTTTTCCTTTTTGCGTAATAATTTGTATTCTTATTATCAAATATATAATTTGAATGTTGATAATAGCGCCATCTTTGCATTAATCTTGACACTTACGTTAAACAAAACTTCTAAATTTTACTTTCTTCGAAATGTTATTTTAAATATTTTTTTTTTAAATTTCGCTTAATATTGATATTACCTTCTTGCAATGTTGAAAAGAATTAAGTTGCAAAAATGTTAATTACAATTTTTGACAGAAAAAGTTATGGCCAATAGATGTCGTCAGCAAAGAAAGAAGGGTGGAACTAAGATAGTTCACGGTCCTATTTATAGATGGCAATGTAATAAAGTAAGGAAGTTATTTAAAATTTCAATCGAATCGAATGTTTTTTTGCATTAGAAGAGATATCTTAACGATTTTATTATTTTCCAATAGATGGCATGTCTATAATAATAAAAAGTTAAATACTTTACTTTGGGGGATGGCGATTTGTTTATAAATAAACTAGTAGGTCCCGGCACGCGTTGCAATTTGTAAAGTAAAAAAAAAATTAAATGTTTTTATTAAATTTCATCACAATCTGATCAATCGTGTATGATTATGTAGAGGACAAACATACAAAGATTGATTTATATTTATATAGATAAAAATGTTTGTATGAAATAGAGCGCACTGAGGTGACAATTCCCATTTACTGTTATTTCGAAACAATTTTTGTAGTAAGAGGGTGGAGGGCATCGTGCATGACATGATTGATCCTTTATAGTGATTGCAATATGTGGTATTGATACGTACGATTTTTTTATTTATTTATTTGTACAAGGAAGACTTGCAGCAAGTTTTACAAGAGTAGCACTAAATGTAGCTGATATGTAGGCCATAAAAAGTCTTCTGAAGTTTTCTTTTAGTGTCATCAAACAATTTAGTTAATAAACTTGTTTGTTGTTAAATTAAAAAAAATATACCTTAAGTATCAGTTATAAGATTTTAAGGCTTCTGTTTAATTCATTACCAAATTTTGTTATAAGCCACTTAGGCTTTGTGTCTAGGCGTTGGCTTGAATGTTAAAATAGTCCTTGAAACATTATTTTTTATGGGAGAAGATGGAAAATGAGCATGCACCACCTGATCATCTGGTCAACTGATATTAAGTTACTGCTACCCATAGACATTTGAAATAAACTAATGAGTTCCAGATGCGTTGTGCCTCTGTTGTTGTGTTGCATCTTTAGTGGACAGATGGGATAGAGAAAAAATTTCTTATAAGGAAAGGACAGGAAGGGGAAGAGGATTAGAATTGGGCCTCCGGCACCTCATTCATCAGACAAAAAAACTACTTCGCAGAAAACTTCTATTTCACGCCTGTCTTCTGTGAGGTCGTGGTATTTCACCGGTCTAGCTGGCCAATCGGCAATAGAAGGTATTCCTCTCCGAGCTCTAAAACTGTTGAATTCTCGATATCGTACATATTTTTAATAAGTACACGATACGAAATATACTATATTAATATTAATTGGTATCTTATCTATTTATTTATTTAATGTGGATTATCAACAATATTACATGTGTATTATATCATATACAATATACATAGATTAAGGTAGAAAGTGCATGTAATTTCACTTATAGATAATCACACTGTCTGTAAAGTAGGAAGGTACATAAACAAATTTAAAGGAAATTAAATGTTAATGTAAAACTGTGATACGAACTTAGCTATTAATCAATAATTATACTTGGAATTTGAATTTAACACCCTAACGATTTTCTATTTATATACTGACAAATTGTCATGAAATATCTAATCAATTGTATTGCCTATAATAGTAAATTCATTCAATAATTTGCACAATTTTAATTTTTAACTTTCGTTTGTAACTTTATAAATCGTTTTAAGTAATTTTTAAGCAGTTCCTCGCGATGCAGGCGAAGCCTAGTGCAAGGACCATTAGTAATTCCGATACTGTTTCATTTGTATTTTCATAATAGAAGTGTACATTTTTATTAATTTTATTTGTTAAAGAAATAAATAGTGAGCATACGAAGAAAAAATATCGAAGGTGTGCGTGTGTTGTTATGCGAATGGTCTGCGAAAATTTAAAATGCGTTAAATCTGCCAAGCTATTTTGGTGACAAGCGTGAGGGTTTTTTTTTTCAATTACTTTTATAATTAGGTCATTCATATACAAAACGTTTATCTGTAAATTATAAGTCAATGAATCATGAAGATTACAAAACAAACGTTAATTTGAAAAGTTTGATGTAATTAAATTATCGTTGTATTTTCAAACAGTGACTATTTACTCGAGAAGTATAAAATAAATTGTACGATATCAAATTGAAACTGTAATAAATTTCACGGCGAGATACTGTGCGGCAAGAGAAACTTCTGACAGATAATAAAATTATGTTCTTTTTGTAATTTTCATTTCGTCACAAATTATTGGTACTAATTGTTTTTTCTTTGCACATGTGTCCTTTTGTTGTATGTATGTGTTTAATTACTTACCTAAAAAGATAGTTAAGAGATAAAGCTTATATAACAAATAAAATGAACACACAAAATAACGTCCATAGATTTGTGTGTACTATAAATAAAATATATCCAGTGCCAAATTATCGTTATATTTATTTTGGAAGTTTCGACTCTAACAGATACAAATTAGTAGATTAATTAAAAGATAAGGTACACAATTCGGGTCGCTGGAAAACTGTGAACGGGATTATCATTTGTTCTCATCTATGCCCGGCTCATTAGCAGGCTTAATGATGTATTGTTGAACAAACAACTGGCGACATTTATTGTGTCCTTAACTATTTTGAATGAAAGAACTTTTTCTATGAAAATAAGCTCTCAAGTCCGCATAATACTTATTGGAACATTTAAAGTTGCCTAAACTTTAGAGGGTATGTCAAACTACATAATACGATTACTACAATTATCAAACATAATATAAGAAAAAATCACCGGTTTTGGGATTTGGCGGTTGCTCTAAGTTTATGAATTTGTTTTTACAATAATTATATTTTTCCACGTATTTTTTTATGAATCCATGACAAGTTTCGAATTTGTTGTTATTAGTAAATTACACGTTTATGATGCTCTTGTAACAAAAAGGAATTTATATTACAAACAAAAAAGAAAACATAAAAAATAAATAAAGGAACGTATAATCAATAATCAGATTTTGGATCTTATAGGATTCGATCCGTTTCAGTCGAAATCTAAATCTTCGAATCCTAAATATCTTGTCCTTTCGCTTCTCCTGGATTTGTTGTCAAGAAAAATTATTGAAAATCTTGAATAATTTCCGTATTATGCACCAATTTACGAACAATCACGGTGCGATATAGCTACGGTCGTAAACCCAATCGTCGTGCAAATGTTCCGAATATCCTTTGGAAATTTACGCTTCAAAGAAATTTTCCTAGGATTTATTTATTAGAGAATTATTCATTTGGGTTACATATCTATTTTTCTGATCATGTCCGTATATTACATATATTAGTTTTATAATTTTATTAGCTTTTGCCCGCGAATTCAATTATAAATAACAATATTAATTCTGTTAATGTAAGGAAAATGAAAACGTTTTGTGTCATTTTATTTTTTCTCACATAATAGTGTTGGTAGTTCAAATGTTGTGTTTCGATCACAACATAAGAATTTTCATAAAAGCACAAAATACGTTCGAAAAACAAATTAAATCGAACCCAGGAGACGCAGTAACAGCTAGGTACTCTAACCAATAAGGTTACAGAGTCGTTGAGAGACTTATGCTAGTGAAAAATATAGTTTCATCAGCAAAGTGCGACTAAATCGAGCGAAATAGAAGAGTTATCGTCTGGAAAAAGCCGCCGATATCGGTCTGCGTATGAAAGATTAAATATTAAAAATGTATACATAAAAATATTACTACATATTCCCTTTTACCTTCAGAAGACACATTTATCAGGTTGGCAATTAATAAACCCGCCATCTTACAGTACAAGATTATTGTATTTTTTAGAGAACTAAATACAATTATTTCTCAATAATGTAAGCACCATCGTTTTCTATCACCTGTCGCCAACGCG
>DWLR01000933.1:0-21016 GCA_018246295.1 Papilio alexanor hazarajatica | reverse complement strand
AGAAAAATAAATTATTATTTTAACTTTAATTACCGTGTTTTATTTTCATTATCATTACTTTTGGATCACCCCTCGTATAAAACTAGCTACATAATGCATAAGAAACATTCTAAAATTCGTTTGAATTGTAATTAATCCTAAGATAAAAATGGTAACTTGGTACTTATAACCTTTCATATGCTAAGAGCTTAGGTAAATATATTTTTGTTAAAGTTTTTCTCGGTAGTGAAGCAGCACTTGCAATTGCATCTACATATTAATGAGTCATTTTTTCACATCTTTCTTGAAATACTTCACACATTAATGAAGAAAGAAATTATAAAAAAATATCGTAAAATAGGTCAATTGATGTAACTTGGTAAGAATAAAAAAGCGGAACTACGATATAACCTTATTTGATCAGAGTATAAAATCTTTAAGTATCTATCATTGGACGTAAACTTATGTGTTCGATTGTACTAAACGCAAACCCGTCCCAACATCCCAAAGTTAACACGTTCGTGTGACGTTAAAGTTCACATTACGAGTTCATATTTCGCGTCGGATTACGTTGGGTGCAAGTTTACGTAATGAGAGTCTCACGGGAATCGAATGGTCGGCCATTGTTTTCGACCTGATCGTCTTTGTTGTGACTTTCGCGACGCCTCTTAATAGGGAAACAATCATTGTTTGTAGATAATGTTTATGGAAGTTTCATTTTTTGTACATTTGTTTATAAATTATCTCTGTGTATTTGACAGTCGAATCTTTCCGGTTTCACACCAACTATGTCAAGACGAGTTAAGTCGTCGATTACACTGACCACTAGAATGAAATTATTTGGTCGTACATTTTACTTTTTAATATAACTTTTACAAAATTTACACAAAATAGAAGGAAATGCGAATTATACTACAACTATCCGCTGTATAAGATTTCATTTCAACAACCATTTCCCGAGGTCATTGGGCCTTGTATGGTAGTTTTATATCTCGTATTTCTCGACTTACCTAAGAGGCAGAAGCCTGCACAGATCCTTGTCGTAGACCATCAGGGTGTCGTTTTTGGTGATGTGAGGCGGGAAGATGGAGCCGTCGGAGCCCGCAATGCTGTTGCATTCGTCTGTCGTCCAGTGAGGAAGACGTTCCCGCATATTATACCTGATAAGGTGCAAATGAATTACTCGAACGGCTCATTTTTCAATTATTTTATTCAAAATGTTTAACATACCTGTCGAAGATACCGTAGTGAGCCATGTCCTTTGCACCAGAGAACATGGTCACTATATCCGGCGAGGTGCCGTTTTTCTGTAAAATTATAAGGTTTACTTACAATAATAAATAATAATAAATATCGTTCCAGACATTGTGGCGTCAAACTACATGAATATGTCACTACTGCCTGTATCTTTGTCTACCTAAGTTAGCCTATATGGGGCCGCAATTCAAGATTCTTTTGATCCATTGGTTCCTCGCGGTTCGTTGGTTCTTCATATAATTTTCGATACCATAAGTCTGCTTACCCCATAGAAAAGTCCAAATTCTTCGTAAGGCAGTTTCTGTTCCTTAGGCACGACATCTTTGGCGAGTTTCAGGAGGGGATCCTCGTACCCCCAGAGCAGCTGGCCCACAGAAACCGCGACGAAAGGCTTGATCTTCAGAATGTCCATGATAGAAGCCATGGCGAGACGAAGGAATCGCGCTGCGTGTTTAGACTGGGATGTGGCGCTCTGGAACAGAAAATACATATTTAACTTTATTTTTTGTAATTTATGAATATACATTATCCAAGCACTTACGCCTGTAACCCAAGGAGTAGACAGAAATTATATCTTCCCTTCGACTTTTCTACATCCACAAATCTAAGGAAAGGTCAATTTTTGTACTTTAGTTTTTTGTCTAAACGTCGTTGTTATATGTATAATATAATAAAAAGTAAAGCTTTGGTTTTCTGGTTAAACTATCATGTTTCAATTACAAACTTTTTGTTAAGTCTACACGTCGTATGTATACACGTGTGCACGTCGTTAAGATTTTATCGATTTCAAGTCTCATGTTATTGTGTGTGAGTAGCAGAGGTGTTAAAATTGATATACTCGTAGATTACTTCTATTTAATATTTGCAACGCGCTAACTATTGAATGCTCTAGAGATATACAAAAAGTACAAAGCAAAAGATGTTTAGATAAGAGAGCATAAATGTATTTCCCTTCATACCTAGACATGTTAATAAAAACTTTGATAAGAAATCTGCTTTGGGTCACATATCCCTATGATTCATCGAGTTGTTTTCCAGTACAGTTTCGCAGAAAAGGCCACGTTCACGATTTAAATACGTGATTATTACGACAACACGTTTGTTTCATTAAGACAGGAACCAGTTCAGTTGCTCCTTAACAACCTTCATACCGTTTCTTGTTTTATGTAACATTGACTTTTTATTACGACCGTGCGGCATAAAATACGAGAAATTGATTTTAAAAAGGAAAAACAAAAATTTCTTTACAGATTATGCCATGCAAACCATGAAACCATAGACCTTACGTCTCTTGAAAAATACAATCAGATAAGCATTATTTACAATAAAATTATGTTACAAAAAAACAAGTCGCACAACTCATAAACACTCAAAATGTTTTCCCTACAGATATGTATGTGTATGCATATGAAACGGAAGCCCTATAAAATACAAGGCTACAGTATTTTTTTAAATTTCATTTTATTAAAATATCTATTCTAAACAAAAACATTTTGCTCATAACATAGCTCTATCAAGTTAACATATACAAAAAAATACCATATCTTATCTGACTGATAAAATTACTAGAATTAAATAGGAAAATCCGGATAATTAGAAACATGTAATAAAATACTTAACACAGAATAATATGAAGTATAAAAGCCCATAAGATAATATTAAGTAAAACGTACATTGAGGTCGACAAGTCACGAGTCACGACTTCCTGAGATAAAACCTTGACTCGTCATGAGATATCTACTAGCGAAGGCTGCCGCGTCTTCGCGTAATTTATCGGTACGATAATGGTGCCCAAAATATCTTCTTAACTTGGTAACGATTCAAAATTTGCAAAAAGATTTTAACACTCCTTATTTTTCACCTCTTTCTTATCTCTACTTTCCTTTACTTGCCCTCAAAAAGGCTGGCAAACGTATCCTTTCAGGATTGACGTTAGGGAGAGGGGGTGCTTGTGCTCCTGAGGGTATTTGTATTTGGTTTAAACAAAGAAAAAACTAGTAAATCACATAACATTTCATATTGTTTAACGCATTAGAAGATAGTTGTAATTCTGGCTTAAAATAATAACATTAAGTTCACTTCAAAATTAATCACGAAAGAATTCTGATGATTTTTTTTTTCTTAAGATCTTTAGCCCCCTAGTCTTAGACGTAGATGTAACTATCCAAATAGTGTAATAGTACTAAAAACCTTAGAATACTTCATTCAAAAAGAGTTAATGCGTCCACCTAAATAATCAATTATGTTTGTTTTTAAAAGATATTTTTAACGGCACGGTGTATTTTTGTGCAGCCATTAAAAAAAAACTTTTTCATTCATTTTCGACTTGTTGCGGAATAGAAGTGGGTCAATTGCGGTCTTGCACTCGAATGTAACTTCCGCGCCTTACGCAATTAAAATTTCGTACGCTTTGTGTCCCGTCTCATAATTTTGGCGATTTACATGTTATAATATCTAATTAAACTTATTCGTTAATATTGTTGTTTTGGTATAAGCTAAACCAGCTGACACTATTTTAATTGGCACTATTCGCTAATCTACAAATGAAATATTCTAGAGAGAGAGAGAGAGAGAGAGAGAGAGAGAATAGAAGGTTCTAAGCAGGAAGGATTGTGAGAAAGTACTATCTTGCACATACCATCTAAAATAATATTACTTTTATATAAAAATTCGCACAACAAAGATATAATCTTAGTGTCAAAAGCACACTTTAGGAGCTCGACTGCAATCTTAAGAGTTGCTTAATGGCATTGAAAACTAAGTGGTAATTGGCGTTTGAAATAAAATGTTTTGAGAGTTTAGCTTTACTTTGACGTCATATCTGCTAGAGAAGTATGAGTCGCCATTATAAATATGAACGTTTGAATGGTCAGGCTGCGTGCGGCTGCTGCGGCGCTCGGCAAACGTTGCCGAGCGCCAATTAGCGTGGTTGTGTTACTTGCTTGTGCTAAATGCTTACCTACCGATACTTTGAATTTTAATATTTGATCTTATAATTGGATATATTTTTCTCTTGTTGTTATTCTACCTAGTTTATGAGAAAAGTTTCAGAAATGGTGTATTTCTCTAGGCATTTTCTTTTTAAACTCATATTACGTTTGCCACTGTCATTAAATGTTGTTGTTTTTTTTTTAATTACAGCCATACTGCGTCTTAAAGCTAGTTGTTTGTCCATCTTATTATTTCAATATACCGAAAAAATTTATGGCAACTATTAGTATGAATCCTTAACATCCAAAGGCTACTTTTACAATAATCAAAGTTAAGCTTAAAAATAGAAAAGCAGACTCTGTATTACTTTATGTTATGATGTCGATGAAAAAAATAAATCCGTCCGTCCGTTCAACGGTCCCAGGTCGGCGGCCAGTTGTATGCATAACGGTCTATGAACATAATTTATTCGACTTGGGTACCGCTACACTATGTTCTATAGGTGTGGATCGTTGAAGTCTATTATATGGAACCGAATGGAAAATTTAACACTGCGGTATAAACCTCAATTCTAACATATACAATTCCTGTTGCGATTCCCGTATAAATGTTTTTTCAAAATATAATAATAAGTATATTTTCATTCTTGCAGAGCTACTATTCCAACTTCGCAGCGAAATATCGTGCTAAATGTTCACATACAATAGCTTATTGTAATTGTGATTTGTTCTCGAATCTGATGTACAAGTTGAGTAAGTGATAATAAAACATTTAGCTGATAATATGTTGTATCCATTGCTAATGGCAGGTAATTTTGTATTTGTCATAACGGAAAATGTACCATCATTAGCAACGGATAAAACTAGTGACTATGAGCCAGGAAAACCTAAAAGAATTTTAGTAAATCAATAAAATGCCACCAACGTGAGTGCTACCTTAAGTAGCAACGGGCCGGACACATTTCTCGTGGAACGGATGGCCGATGGGGCCAGGGGCTTGTATGTTAGTTTTAATAGATTTTCAGAATTGAGCTTCATATCAGAGTATCATCCAAGAAATTTTACGTTACGCAAAAGTACTCCGGAATGTACAATAAACATTAAGAGAATGTGTCATGAAACAAACGCACGTTATTAATGTAAACACACAAACATAAAGCAAAGCACACACACACACACGCACACGCGGGCTCGCAAGTCGAGGCGCATCCGCTATCTTACTTTCATCATAGAAGTCGCGTGCACAAGGAATGTTTATACATTTACTGCAAATAGTTATTGAGCATACGCATGGCTAAGTCCACTTGACCGGTTATTCAACCTGAATTATTTCTTTCTAATGCAAAATTGCTATGAAGCGTGATAGCAAGTTATTTTTATCATAAATGTAGTTTACAATTTTATTGATTCTTTTGTAGGAAGATTTTTATTTTTTTGTTAATGTACAGTACAAAATAATCGCAAAATTGTCTTAGAAGGTCCAAATTGACGAAAAAAAATTTACCAAAATTCATTTTGTTGCTTGAACATAACAATCACATAAATATATCAACTAATTAAATATTTGCGAAACTAGTCGGTGCCGTCACCGGACGATCATACGTGAGTTAAGCTGTTCTTAATTAGTCTATCAAACTAAATCATATCCAATATACAATATCTTAGATACATTTAAGCTCATGTCATGTGTATGAAAACTACAAAGTGATTAATAATCAATATATTAAATAAAAATCAATAAAAAAAAATAATCATTAATATCAAAATACGACCAAAAACCACATTCGTTAAAATACGTTTACTTTTTAAATTGAGAAAAAAGAAATTACAGACAGAAAAACGTGTTTCGCTTTAGAATACAGAAATAAGACGCCAAACCATAAAATCCTTGTATTTTTATACTCACTGGTGTACATTAAAGGGGTTAAAATAAAAAAGAAACCATTAAACAAATACAAAAATAAACACAAGGTATGCTGATACGGCGAGTAATGAAAGAATTTGCATGTCATGGGTTATTGCCCTTAGGGATGCATCACTAAGTTCATACGTATGCGAAAAACATGCAAATGAAATGCATGTTACGTATGATTTAAAGTTTAAATCTCCTTGATAATGGCTTATTATATGATGATAGTAATTCTAGAGACGTACGTATCTCGTGAGGTTGCGTAGATACATAATAAACACGAGTTGATTTATGCTTTAGATAGGACACGTTGTTTCAGCCGCAAGTCATTAAGGAGCTTACTTTAGAATAACTATTTAAGAATCTTGTAACAAAAATGTTGACTGGAAAATGTTAACTTATTCCTTTTATTGTGAGACCTTTAGTAAAAAACGGTTGAACTGGTTATACCTGTTTAAGAAAAAACATGGCGCGGATGTTTTTTTTTTAAATGATTATTCATATCACTGAATTTTAAACATCGTAAAGTGAACGTAACGTTTGAAAGCCAACTTGACGTTCAAGAGTATTTTTCTTAGATCATCGAAAAATTTATGTGTTAGTTGGACTGTTTTTATATGTAATTTCTGACATTTGAACTTTATCGTTAAACTAAATGATTAAGTGGGACGTCTAATCATTGATTTACCTTCGACATTTAGTATGTATGTAAGATGAATAAGCATTATTTCATATGTTAAGTACATATGAAGTAATGCTTGATGAAAATCACGAAAACTGATTTTGACTAAGTCTTAAATGAAAGGTATTCGATTTTGAAACTCAAATTTATATAGGTATTTATAGTCGATGTTTTGAACATGGTAAGTACCTTTTCTAAATACATGTTATGTTTTAGCTATTCGTGCCTGGCACTGACCGGTTAAATTTAAGAATTGAGCATTGAATTTGGCCTATTTTACTTCTTTGTAACGTAGCTTTCTGAAGATGCATTCGGTTCAGTTGATTGAAAATCTTTCCAAATAAAAAAGTATGTCCTATAATAATAGTCGTACTTAATAGCCAATATTAGTAAAGGTTATTGACGAATGGGATAAAATTTGCCCAGGGTAACAGTACAATTTAGACAATGGTCTCGGATATTTTCACCGCGCGTTGCAGTGCACATGTGCCCAACTTTCCAGTCTGACCTCATCGTCAAATGTGCGGGTTTCTGTTACGCACCGCGTGTCAAATGGACTGATAATTGACGTTTCTTCGTCGATTTCTATTCGCCATTTAACATATTAATAGCGCACTAATATAATATAAATAGTAAATTAGCAAAATCAATGAAGTAGATCAGACAATTCGTCGTTTTAAGTGCCACAAAATTTGTCCTGCAATTTTGTCAGTGCCTTACCTAAATCAATTATTAGTTATAGATTGTAAATATGTAAAATACAAATGAATAATTATTTATTTCACACTTTTTTATCCATATATGTATTAAAGTAACAGTACGGTATAGGAAAGACTTACAACTACTTCCACTATCACGCGACCGCGTGCGAGACGCTACGCGACCTTGAAATCTCGCCCTGAGGATGGACCTCCGACGGGTTCGAAACTAGTCGGTGCCGTTTCCGGACAATTAAAACGTGAGTAAGTCGATATTAATTAATTAGTTTGTTGTAATAAATGTTAAGTTTAAAGTACATGTATTAAAATAAAAATGATTATTATAATGGAAATCTTTTCACATTTAAGAATAGATTTATATCGTAGTTGTATTGCCATATGTGGATAATTCGTAATTTTTAATATTCATTTTTCTTAATTCAAAAAAATGTCTTAACAAACGGGCAAGGAAACAAAAGACGTCAGAAATTTCTAGTCAAATGCGGTGACACCAAACAGTTGGTATCCCCTACTGACGGCTGCTGACTATGGCTTTAACGGACTATAACTAACAGTGAGTCTGAATATTGGATAGTAAAAATGCCATCGCGGAATTAGGTTATGAAATAATAATACAAAAGTTACACTGGTCAGAAGAGCACGCTTATCGTACAAGAGTAAAACTATGTACGTGCAACTTATTATGTTATTTGGAAGGTGTGTGATCAAGGCGCTCTGTGAGACGGAACAATTAACGCTCCGGAACGTCCGCTCTACGATACGGAACCATAGTTATCCACTACCGCACTTTATATACCCCGATTCGATAATGCTGTAATCCTACAGCCGCTAGAATGTGGTTTGGCTCTTTCGGCGTTCACCAGGTCAATCAGTCTTGAGGACGCTTGAGTCAGCTGACTCATCACATTGCGTTTAGCCAAGCCACTTAAAGATTTTGGGCCCTCTCACAATCGTAATTTTAATCTTTGGCGCCATCGTCTCCAATGATCGTCGGCTCGTCTTGTGTATCCTGTACGTGGTCGCCTTTCTAGAACCATTTTGCTCCATCGGTTACCGTTCTACGACCAATGTGGCCTTTTGCCCCTTGCCACTAAGTTTTACCAATTGAACTACCCATGTATTGAATATTTATGCAAGGTCGAATTAGAAACGATATGATTTACAACAGAACCAAAATACATACACATAAACTATTATTCTTATATGTTCTTCGTTTACAGTTGATCATTTTTAGAGACGCGATAACATCAGGCGGCATTGCAGCTAAGTAATACCTTTTACTTTAATAAAATGATCTAGATACCATTTACATAACTATATGATTATTAAAACTTTTGTGAGACATTTTTTAATAACAGCTTAACTCACGTATGGTCCGGTGTATGTACCGACTAGTTTCAGACCCGTCCGGGGTCCTTCATCAGGGCGAGTGTGAGTGAATTATTGGGCTTGATTCGAGGTCGCGTCACGCCGTACACTGTACGGCAGTGTACGACGGGTCTGAAACTAGTCGGTACATACACCGAAAACACGTGAGATAAGCTGTAATTTGAATTAGTTTATAACAATATGGTTTATTATAACGAAATTCTATTTATAAAACACGTTATAAAAGTCGGAGTCAAAAAAAATTGTTAAATTTGTGTCAGCTGGAAGATAAAGACGAGAGCCACTTGGGGCATTATGTACCCCAAAGCCTACGTGATATTCTATAATGCAGAAGCTATTGGTCGAATTCCCAAACTTTGATAATATTTTAGTTTTATAAAAATAGTAAAAGAATACACAAAACTTAACTATTATGATGCTCGCGTAAATTAATTAAACTTTATTACAAAATAATATAGTTAACTAAAGAACTTGAAAATTCAAAAATCTCTACAAATAAACCCAAACAATCCGGGGTATCGAAAATGTGAGCACAATGGAACGAGAGCGAAGCGACGTGTGCCACTTTCACCCGGGCTATGGGTACGTGCGTTCAATAAGATCCAGCGACAGATCATTCGCGACCGCTCGGTTTCTGCAGTTAACCAATTAAAATGCCAATACGTGGTGGCGACTAAAAACATTATCGATTGATGAATTAGTCAGCTTCAGTTATTTATCTATGACACATTTCAGACGCTTATGCGTTAGACACGACATTGGAAAGTCTTGTGAAATTTATACATTAATGGAATTTAAAGAACGACATTATTCCGTATGGATTTTATTATTTAACCATGCAAAGATTGTTTAACATATTTTATGAAAATACGGTAAGAACTTAAGTCCAAATATTTTTGCAATGAACAACCTTATGTGTCTTTGGGATACTATAAACTTATTTTATTTAGCAAATAAAATTATAAAGCTTTTGAATATTAATAACAAAAAAATAATGCATTTAATTTTAATTCTAAAGCGCTATTTAACTGCATTCTTAGGACGCGTAATGTAAATTATTTGGAAATTTTAAATTCCTTTATTGTACAGTAAAGATTTTATTTGGTGGCATCATCACTTCGTGTCATAATACGTATAAAAAATTATTTTCCTTACCTATAGTGTAAAGTGCTTTATTATAATAAATAACAATAACATGAACCGTCGTATTTAATTGATAAATTAATGTAATTTTTCTAGCCATACGGGAAATTACGACAATTATATACGATGATAAACGGTCAATGAAATCTTGCAAAGTAATGGCAATAGATAGATCTTATCATTAACCGACTACTAGGCATAAATATACACAGTACAAATTATCGAGATCCTAATAAAATGTAATAACTCTGTCTACTACTTTGTGTCGTGCGCATTCTGTGCATACAAATTCAATCACATTACGGACATCACGAGAATGAACATCGGCTTAAACTGATACCCAAAGTGTGTTTAGTATTTTATAATCAGTAGTATTTGAAGCGCCGATAGCCTAATGGTTTAGGGTATGGACTATGGACTACCTACCAAGAGGTTATGGGGTCGAATCCCTACCAATATTGTCGCTTCCGATATCCTATCATAGGCGAATAAGCTTAGCTGGAATGGCAAACAAAAAAAATATTTCGATTCAGTGGTAACTGACAGAATCGAAAGCAGTAGCGTCAGGCAAAGTAGAAATATATATGTGGAAGGCGTAGAAAACTCATATATCAATTTGACATCATTTTAAGTTTAGTCAATATTATGACTTTTAAAACCGCGTGGTCGACTTTGTTATTACATTTTTTTTAAAGTAATAAACTTGACTTTTTCCGGATAGCGTAGGTATTTACATTGTGGTTTGTTGTAGATGGCCATACTTTCCTGTTTGTGCATGTAAAAGTTTATACTTATTTTTTTAGAATATATAAAATTACTAGAATTATGTAGCGTCTATTGCTAAAGTACGCTAAAGTATTGAATACTTTTAAAACAAAATGTGAATATGAAGAAAACTCACCAGCATAGGGATGTTGGGGACCACGACGACGTCGTCATCAGGGCCGGCGCTCATGTCAGGCTGGAAGGTGTACGTGCGCTTGTAGTGGAAGGAGAGCGTCCCGTTCTCGTTGTCGGTTATGTTCACCTTCTCCCACTCCTCTCTGTTGACAAAGTGTTACATTCAATTGACACTTTCTTTATCGGGTTAGTGAAAAACATCGACACATGTTATTTTATATATTTTAAATAAAATACACCGTCTTTATTATTAAATTAGTTTTTTGATTGACTTTAATTTTTGGTTCGTTTATTTATTACGGAGACAAACAGAAACAATAGATTGAAATAAAATATAACTTTAAATGTAGCATAGATAAATACTAAAGTTAGGTTACTAATTCTAGTCTCACTAAGAACATTTAGGTAGGGGTTTTTCGTTTTAACACCAATGAGATAAACACTAAAGCTAAGAACATAAAGTTATATAAAAATGAGTTAAGAAGGAAAGGAGGAAATAAAGAAGCTAGAGATAATACATTACGTATAAGCTATAAGTTAAAATTTAAGAGTAAAAGTAAGAAGAAGAAGAAAGAAGCAAAAAGGTGGATGGTTAAAGATATAAACTTTTTTCTGTACAATATTGTTTATTTTATTTCCCATACGATCGTTGAGTATTTGAACTTGAAATTATTCAGTTAAAAGTCATGAAACGATGTCTTACTATTTAATACACACAATAAAATAAATTAAGACAATTTCACTTTAGCCTATTAAAATCATTTCTTCTTAATGAGGAAGAGTGATTGATTTATTTTAAAAGCGTAGTACAAGCGTATCGGTGTGTAGTCACATTCCGGACACTACATTTATATATTGCAAGTATAACGCATTTGAAATACGCATGTCGCATAACATCTACACGCAATATCGTGTGCTGTAGAATTGCTCTCATGACACATTTAGATCGAAGTAACTTACACGTTGTTCTAGTTAAAGATTCTGTACAGGAAACCTTGACCAAAAAAGTGGTTTTAGAAATGTTTTATAATACAAAATTAGTCAACAATAATATCAAAATTTGTATATTTTCGATGTGTAAAATTGTCAAGATTACGGCAGTGGGAAATTATAAACGATGGCATCACATATTAAAAATAAAATAGACAAGTTGTCATTCAAATGTCTCGATAACTATCACTAGAAAATTATTATTCAACTTACACTCCTGTCAATTTAATCGCTAAATCCAATCAGTATCAGATAATTGCAAAGAGGCGTTCTAGCAACCCAAATTATGTTAAACAACGATTAACTAGAGATTAATCGTACGTCGTCGCAATACCTCGTAAGTTTAGAGCATTGCATTCATGCTTATTTTGTTTTTATTACTTATGGTCGATATGAGACTTTCCTATACATTATTTCAATTATGTAGTGACAATTAGTAAGATTAGCATTGTTATATAAATTACCTGGAAAATGTAATTCAAGAAATTAATAATGAAAATGAAATTCAGGCTCTATTTTACGAGGAACACGCATAGTTACATATTCCAAGCGAATTGTTTTCTTCACATCTGAAGGTCAATTGTTTTATGTTACACGCAATATTAGAGCCGTTATTTCTATCGTACTGGACGAATCACTTTTACTTTCATAAAGAACATCCTAAGTTCAATCCGTGGTTCCTCCATGGAACTATTCTTCTGATGTTTATAAACTGGTATTAAAAGACTACTGTCAATGTACTTCATCTTATTTGATTACTGCTGGTCTTACAATTGTGCTATAGCGGATAAGATCTTAAGATTTGGAAACGGATCATATGGAACCCCTTCGTCATTATTATGTTTTCACAAAAAAAATGTCTTCGTAAGAAAAGAAACATTCTACAATAAATTGGTCGTTATAGAAACTAGTACATAATGGTGACATTATGTAATATTGCACTGTCAAATTGACAGTGTTGTCCTATTTCTCTGAAAGATTAAGAAATTCCATAGTTGATGTGGTAGCTACAGCTTGGATATGTTGGATATGTTGTTACCAATTATGATTAAGATGCCTAACCCTTGTTATTTTGTTGTCGTACTGACCATGCCAAACAATTCATGCAATAGTTACACTTCTGCCGTTTGGTCCTACGATTGTTAAATGATTCTTTCATTAATAACGCGAGACATACACATAGATTTTAGTAGCCCTAGTATTTTTCTAGCCCTACGTACTTATTTATACCAATGCTTGAATAGAGTTATGATATACATATATTTAATATTTTACGATCACTTGTTATTAAAGAAACCAAAATAAGGCAATAAATAAGTAGCCGTATTAACCTTTAAATGAAAAATATCACCTCCAATCCCGACCAAACAGCTTGGTATGTATCAACGACGCAACGCTGCACATTTAAATGGAAGTCAAAAAACGGCACTTACTCGGATATATGTATGTATGTATGTACGTTACAAAATTAGTGACAGGTTTTGTATGAACAATGGAAATAAGAAACATGTATCGAGATGTCATATCTACAAAGTAAAAAAATCTAAATACGTTTAATAAAACTAGGCATTTTTTTTAAATATTGAGAATTCAAAACTTTTCTTAAAATGTTCATATATTATACATATACCTGGTAGGTTTTGCTACATTAAGCGGAAATGCTGCTTTTACACAGTTAAGTTGAGCATTTTAGGATTCTCTTGTATCGTTTATATTTATTAAAGCTAATAAAAATAAAGCAGCAATAAGATAAGCAGAAAATCTAGTTTATTTAATCGTTAATTTATCGTTGTAAACCTTTTGTGAACGTAAGACGTAAGCGTAAACAGTCAATAATTATAGTTAGTCATGCGTGACTCCGCTCGCTTCACCCTAAGTAAGCACGTAATACAAACTGCAATATTCTTTTGCTACAATCCTATAATGAGTTTCCTATATAAAGAACAATAACTGCAAGCATCAATAATTCTTTGTGGGAATATAAGATCCAAGACTTCTTTCGATATTATTATACAATCAACCCGGGTACAATTAGAGAATTATTATATATTTTAGCTGTGTGTTCGAATGTAATATTTTCGAAGTTTTTTATGCTTCTAGCACAATGAACTTATGAATTGTTAACAATACTTTCAGCATCTGTGCGTAAATTAAAAATTAACCAACTCAACAACACCTGTGACAACGGGCGGAGCGCATTACTTAGATGGGGCTAAAAGAAACGGTAGGCACGTACAGGTGTCGACGCGGCGCAGACCTCAAACAAGATGGTAATAAAGAAGTTGAGTTCTCGTTAGATATGAGTAGAGGTAATTTGTTTTCCGCACCAATTTTAGATGCGATTCGTTACTTACTTTAATATTTGTTTATCACTGCTGCCTCGGATCCATAAAGCCACCATTGACCTATTCCCATTTTATGGAGTAACGCATATAGTTTCACAAATCGGTTTCGCGACGAAGTGACGCAAGCGCCCCCTCATCGCAGTGATTAGTTCGGTAATAAATTACAACATATGTGTGTGATATAACACAGAGCAGTTGCACTGGATGTTATGCCGACATTACTATGATAAGTTACTGATGAGAGGCCGATATAATCATTGCACGATCGATCCCACGTGTTACTAACACAATAATTCAGGTGTTGATCATTGCTTCAGTTGCTTGGACATCGAGATTTGACACAGATTTTTTATTATTGAATCTACAGTCTTTATTAATCAAAAAAATTCCTTAAACGAATTTTATTAACGTATTAATAAAAAAATTTATAAAAATTTATTCGGTATTGATTATTTAAAAATCATCATCATCATCATCATCATCATCTGGCAGACATCGACTGCTGGCGGCTAGATATAGATGTTCCACATCACGGCAACAATCGGTCCAGTGGCGTTCTGTTTTCTCGAACTTTTTAGCAGATCGTTAGTTCATAACAGTCATATCACTGGAGACGTCGCAATAAAAGGCATTTTTTGATTTTGAAACTTTGAAATTTTATAAATTGTAATTTTTGACTTTTCCGACTCAAAAGGTTGCCGACGTTTGCCCTAGTACAAGGATACATCTAAGTCCAATATTATGTGATTTATCGATTGGTACACTTACGAATAGACGTAGGGACCGAGCTCGTCTAGGATGGGCTTGGAGCCGTTGTTGAGGAACTCGTCGGCGTTGGTTACGTTGTAGACGTAGACGTTGACGAACGGCCGCACCGGCGGTCGCGCCCACCACTCGAACGTCATCGAGCCGGGGCGGAGCACCAGCTCCTGGAAGAATTAAACAACTTGTACAACTAATAACACAACAACTTTAGGTCTTATAAGAAAATAGTGTCCTTAAAAGCCAGTCATTTGGTATTATGGTAGTACATTTTGGCTTAGCTGTTGAAGATGTTAATGGGTCTGGGTCATCATTTAACAAAACAAAATTTAACATCGCCTTCTTATCCTATAAAAGCATTGCTATGTTGACTACTGATGCAATAATGATTAAGGTGTTAATCACAAACCTACATGCAAATCATAAATAACAAATAATCAAAACAAACGTCATCATAATATTTTCCTTGCACAACTAGCTCGTTTCGTCTACAAGTAAACATTTACGCTAACGTACTTTTGCGGTTACAAGTATTCTAATATATTTAGATTTGCATAAAACAAAAAAAAATAAGATTTTCATATTACAAAAACTCCCAGAAAAAATTCAGTCATGTCAACAAATTGAGTCATAGTAAAAATGAATGAATGGACTCGTAGCGAAGTCCAATACCGTTACGAACGGCTGACGTCACAGTGTGAACGGTTTATCGAAGTATAAACTTAACTAATGCTTAAACTGGTAAATATTTAGGTGAAGGCGAGCCGGCGAGTGGCCATAATTGCCGATTCGCACCGCTTTGCGAAACTAAAAGATCTTACGGAACAATCGTTTCAAACAAACAGTAGTCCACAAGATGTACGAATAAGATTAGAGAATTATTTTTAGTACGAGCCATGCGAAATTATCACAACTCATTGTCAATGCGTGGGAAAGTCTTATATCAATAACCTAATATTTTATATGTCAATCCATCTCTGACATTCATGACCCTAATTATTGATCGTGATATTCATTGATTTTTTTTAACTTATCCAAAAAATCAATCATCATATTTGCGCTTTGCGAAAGTAGATGGCAGTGTTGGTAGAGCTCGCAAGAGATGTGCCAGTATCATGCCAATTGTGAATCTCTATCTACACTTTTGGATTAAGGATATGAGTGCTTATTTATTTAATACTTGTTGACTCAAGTCAAGTACTTTGACTGTACCCACATTTTTTTTTATTACAGACACTTATAACACAATATAATACATATTACGATGAATTTATTTTAACATTACCTATTATTGTTGTCCACATTAATTATTTTATTGTAGTCAGAAACAAGGGTAAACCTGCTTCAGGTGTACTTGTTTACGATACCAAAATTTCAAGCACTGACTGGTTCTCCGCCTTTATGGGAAATAATTAATTTTGGTAATAGTAAAACGCGATAATACCAGAAACCATCAATTAAAAGCTATATAGATTCAGCGAATGCACTAGATTTTATAAACAGTATAACATACGAATATTTTACAACTTTCATTGTAAAAATAATTTGCATTACATTTTGAAAATGTAAATTATTAATGTGACCAATGAAACATTAAAAATAAATCGTATACGAAAAATGATGCAAAACTCATAAAGTTTTATTAATAAGTATCGTACTAAAATACCAATTGCCTAATAAACATTTGTAGTTAATACTAATGAACGTAAGTGTTATAATTAATCGTTCAACATGCAATCTGTATTCCACTAGCTTTTCCTACACTCATTCATCGGCCAACTATATTCTCAGGTGTATGACGAGAATTTACTTTCCTAGCTATGATGTATCTATCTAATACTTTCATAAAAATTACATTAAACAACACTAAATATTTACTTGGCATTTAACCTTGAACATTATTCGAATTACATAGAACGATTTCTTTTGTGTGCTCCTGCAACTACTATAAATATCTCTACGCGAATTGCGTCGAGATATTTATAGTATAGTAGTTTCATGACCTAATGAATCAACAATCACTGTGTTCGGTCTATCGCCGTTTCGAATCGTTTTTACTTATGTGGAAAGTGTGTCAATGACCTTATACGAATATATGAGGTTTACCATATACGTGTTTGTTTTCTGACATACGAGCGTAGGATTTGATAAGTATCTTTCGTCCGAAAACTACCGTTGCTGAAATATAAGTGGAACGTCTTGTTATGGCAGTACATGTAATTATATATTTCAATATCGTATTAATATTTAAAAGTTGTTCATCTTGGGTAACAAAACTAGATACATGAGTAATGATTTAGAAAAAGTGAGAAATGCGTCTGTGTTCTTTTTCTAATACTTTCCCATTTCGTGCCATTGTTTTCTTCTTCAATTTCTTTTGTTACTTTTTAATTTTGTTAATGTATCTTTCTCTGTTAATCCATAAGTGTAATTCGTGTTACTTATTAGCTTATTACATAAAACCAATACATGTAATTTTATTGATAATAAATTATTATTAAAGAGGAGCGGTGTAAATAAGAACAGGAGAAGGGGAAAAAGGGAAGTCTGTGGAATAAAACATAATGTACTATTATTTCTCTAATATAAAATATATATTATTACTAATATTTTCTACAGCATTAGCGTCACCTAGAACTGGTATAAATATGTTCGTATAATAACAGTAGTCTGACCTACGATCACAACATCCTGATCTCTTCCGACAAACTATATAATTCAAATTATGTTCATAGCTTATATAATTTATCATACAATAAAATAGTCCTTAGTTCAATTTGGAAACGCTCATATTACAATTCTTAAAACATCACGCCTTTCACTCAAACATATACACAGAGGTTGCGATTTTTCCATTCAAGCACAATCAAACCACCTCAAACATATCTCAGTCTGCGTAAATGTGTGGTATTTGTTTTAGTTCTGCTTTAATATATTATTAATGATACTTATCAATTGACGCAAAGCTGTTCATGTTCTCGCTGTGAAAAATGCTGTATAGATTGGTAATCAATGTCTCCTACCATTTTTGTTCAAGACTTTGAGTTTCAAAATTCTAGATAACATGGTATGGGCGGACGTAGAGCTTGTCATTAAGCAAACAGGGCATTTACTAATGTTTGTATGTTTATCCCGCTAAGTATATGTAATAACATTTTTTTTCATTTACATTAGCACTATGATTTCTTATATACGTAGGTTATAAATTAATAAGATTAAAATGTGATCAAAATATTTATTAGTGTTCTATTATAATTAGTAACAGAATCCTTACAACCAATCATCTATGTATGAAGAACTCTCAGTTGAGGCCACTATTATGCATTACATATGTACGTAATGGTTTTTAGACGAATAACAATTCTATTTAACATCTTGTAACTCAAAAATGCTGCGTTAATGCTGCGTTATTCCGTTATAAAGAAAATCGAAAAGAGTCTATCTAATAAATCGAATAAAATCGAATTGAAATAAAAAAAATATAAAAAAGGAGATGGAGATTCAATTCTGTTCTCCAGGTAATTTTTGGAAATAGAAAAATACTAGGACTACAAATAAAAACTTTTATTTTAAATGTGACCAGTGAATTTTGGTATATTATGGTATAATTTGTTTTCTATACAGAACACTTCAATCAGTTATCGACTCCAACCTCGATTCTGTTAACATAAATTTAAATATTGGAGTATTCAATTTTTAATGGTCAAACGTTTAATACGTTTACTTATTCCGATTTCATCCTAATTTTTACTTGTAAAAAAATTAGATTTCACTCTTAATCACACTTAACAATTGGTTTAATACAGCAGAAACATTTCAGTTTTGTGTAAATTATATATTAAATTAAATTTTATGCAGTAAGTTACAAAATATATGATTTACATGGCGACGAAACTTAATAATGAGCGAACGATTTCGTTAAGCTAAACTATTTAAAAATTAGCAGGTTAGGTGAAGGCTGAGTTACGACATTGGTTGCAAATATTCGAATTCTTATTATATAAATCAAACAATTCTTATAATTTTTTTTCAGCTATCTCGGATACAGCTCTAACGATTTGCATAAAAATTTGTATTTAGATATGGTTTTTATCTTTAAATTTATCTTTGAGGGCGACGGAGGACCAATTTTGTGGCGATAAATGGGAGAGGCCTACGTCCAGAACAGTGGACAACTATGGGCTGAAATGATAAAGATACAATTGTCTATAACGTAAAAACGCGAATTTCCGCAAATATCGCGTTTATCCGCGTTTATCGACACTATAGAATTATTAAATAGATAATTATGTTTCACACAAACCTTTAGTTACTTTCTTTACATAATTAGTAGTATCTATTAAAGTAAAACCTCGTTAAAGTTTCAATTGATAGAGGCATTGTTATAAATACGTTCTGCAAAAGAGCGGATTTGGACATACTTCCGTGAATTTGTATTCTCTGAAGTCTATGACAACTTTTAGTAAAGACTGTCTCATTCGTATTAACTTGTTACAAAATAAAAAAATTTCCGACATAAAAAATTTAGCAACCCATCGATAGAAATAGACTCAACCACACAACCGAAGAACCGTCCCTTCAAACATCCTGAGAACAGCGCGAGTTAGTTAACAGCAATTAATTCTGGCAAGATGAATGCAACAATTAGAAGACAGCACCGTACCTGGTCGATTTATTAGATATTATTTCGTTTTTCCTACGAATGTGTTGTCTTATCTTCTTTTTATAGAGATATTTTTATTACAATGTGGAAACCGTCTTCTGAAAGAATATTTGTATAGTTCGATAAATATCGGACCGAAAAGACATTTCGATTTTTAACAGTCAATACTATTATAAAAGTAGACGTGTTTGGGGTATTGGGACTTTTTATAAGTAAAATTTTATTCAAAATGAAATATAATTTACTTACATGGTCAATGAACAGCTTGACCCAGGACGAGAAGAATATTGCACATATTATGCCCAATAACAGTAGCACTACCGCGGAAGCCAGCACGAACCCTGGAAGTAAAAAAAAAGTCTTTAATATCTCGTTTATGTATTCAAACTTTAGTATTACAAAAAGTACGTCATTGCGAGGGTTCAATATAGACATTTTCAGGGAAGCTATAGGCGACTGTTTTAGTGAATAGCTTTTAGTAGGTCCCATTATACAGACTATTCAAGCCCTAGTAATACTTTTACACATTTTATAAAAACAGACATTTTATTTGAAATATTTTTTTTTTTTTAAAGTAAAAGTAATTTTATTAACTTATCACATAGTAGCGTTACAAACAAGCAGGAAACAATTTCAATACATTAAACAAAGTGAAATATGGTTATAATTATGAAACATATAATTACGAGAGAAATGGAAGTATTGTTCAAAATTATTTTTACATAAGTCCATGTATTTGAGATACACTGGAAGATACTCAACTGGACAACTCAAGATTATGTGGATACTTTAAAGGGCGATAATTTTTTTCAAAAAAAAAAACACAACTCGAGTATTGGAGACCAAGGACACATATAATCACTACAGGAACTATCAAACCGGTTTATTATTATTTATTTAATGTACTAAAAATAACGATTTTGACAAATATTATTTCTACATTCAATTGTTCTTTAAGTACAAATTTTTATCCCTCTAAATATATTAAGGCGACATAAGCTTCCTGTTACATTTTAAGAATAATATTTCGGCAATAAACGAACATTCCGAAGTTTCTTCAAATAATGTGTTTTACATATCAATTTAGTATGACGTAGTATTTAAATTTAATATATGCACGTGTTAAAAAAAATTATGTTAAAAAAGTAAGTAAAGTAAGTTAAGTTATTCGGGTCACATTGATGAATTACCGCTATGCATGCAAATACTTAATATAGTAGTTTTTTATAAAAAAAATTATTATAAATTTTATCCATATGTTTTATTGTATATGTCGCCGCGAAGATTATTTTGCTGATTATTAATTTGATTTGCCTTAGAATAGTTACCTAATTACAAATTAGAAATG